>SJYC01048115.1:0-28145 GCA_006408675.1 Madoqua kirkii | reverse complement strand
ACGGAGTCGATGGACATGAGTCTGAGTGAACTCTAAGAGATGGTGATGAACAGGGAGGCCTGGCATGCTGCTATTCATGGGGTTGCAAAGAGTCGGACACCACTGAGCGACTGAACTGAACTGATCCAGGGGAGAAGGGATAGTTAGAGTCTGGGATGGACATGTATACGCTGCTGTATTTAAGATGAATAATCAACAAGATCCTACTGTATAGCACAGCTTCCTTGATGGCCCGATGTTAAAGAAGCTGCCTGCAATGAAGGAGACCAGGGTTTGATCCCTGGGTTGGGAAGATCCCCTGGAGAATGGAATAGCAACCCATTTCAGTATTCTTGCCTGTAGAGTTCCAAGGAGAGAGGAGCCTGGTGTGCCACAGTTGATGGGGTCCCAAAGAGTTGGACACAACTGAACAACTAGCACTTTTTACTTTATAGCACAGGGAACTCTGCTCAAAGTTATATGGCAGCCTGGATTGGAGGGGAGTTTTGAGGAGAATGGATACATGTATATGTATGGTTTAGTCCCTTTGCTATCTATCTGAAAATATCACAACATTGTTAGTTGGCTATACTCCAATATAAAATGAAAAATTTTAAAAAGAAGAAATCATAGTGGAGAGTTACAATGGGAAAGCAAGAATAATTTTGTATGCAAAAAGAAGTGGCTTCCAGAAAACCATAATGCTACCCATTCAACAAACCAAAAAGGGTTTAAGGTGGGAAAGCACAGTAGTTCGTTATTTGTTCATTAGGCGGCCCATGATTCAATCTAGTTATCACAGTGCTAGGTTTTATTTCATATATGAAAGATGACATCTCAAAAAATACAAAGATAATGAACAGGCTTCACCTTGATTCTCCCTTTGGTTTTCATACATATAACTTATCTTGGGTACATTATTTTTATATTTTAAGAATCTGGTTGGACTTTTTTCAACACCCCAGTTGACCCCTCACTTTTTTTCTGAACACCTATTGATAAGTGCTCCCAGGCTGCAGGCTAATTAGCTACCAGAAGACTTTTAGCTCATCTGCAATTACTTTGACCAATTGGCTGTTAGTTCCCTAAACAAGGTTGGAGGAAACTGTGTTACCATTAAATTGGATTTTCTTAACATCAGGGTGATAATATGGATCATTTAGCTCCTTATAGGCTTTTTATGGGCTTTCCTGGTGGCTCAGGAAATGGCAACTCTCTCCAGTGTTCTTGCCTGGAGAATCCCAGGGGCTGGGGAGCCTGGTGGGCTGCCATCTATGGGGTTGCAAAGAGTCGGACACGACTGAGGCGACTTAGCAGTAGCAGCAGTGGTAAAGAACCTGCTTACAATGCAGGAGACCCAGGTTCAATGTCTGGGTTGGGAAGATCCCCTGGAAAAGGGCATGGCAACCCATCCTAGAACTCTAGCCTGGAGAATCCTGTGGACAGAGGAGCCTTGCCGGCTACAGTCCATAAAGGTTGCACACAGTTGGACATGAGGAACATGCATGCACACACATCCTAGATGGAGGTTTTAAGATCCAACATGTACTTTGTTATAATCTCTAATTTACTTCTGGTAATAGTTCAGAGAAAAGTGGCTTTTTCAGCCTGACTCTCTCAGTGAAGTCAACAGAACAAATTCAGAGCTTCCTTACAGCTCATAGTAATGAGCTTTTAGTGTGAGCAAGAAATGAACCTTTGTCATTATAATTCACTGACATATCATGACTGCTTGTTACTGTAGGATTAAACCAGCCTATCCTGTTTGAGACACTTATTACATAAGTATTATTACAAATAAGATAGATAATGAGGCATATTCAAATGTGCACTAGAAAATAAAAATATAATAGGAGTCTGTACAGAGGGAAACTTTCTAATTGGTTAGGTGCAAAGGAAACTGACTTTCTAGCAGCTGTATCATAAAGACAAATATATTTAGATATTGGTTTCAGTGTCTGTTATATAAACATACATCTGTTCCTCAGTGGAATCAAATGATTTCTAGTCATTTCTAGTCAGAAATCTCAAATATGCCTCACGGATTTTAACGAAAAGGATTACATTTGACCAACAAATTAAATCCAGTGTGGGGAAACTGTTTGATTTGGGGTCTTCTCTGATTGACTTCTGATGAAAATTATAATGACCTATAAAATTAAAATGAAGCAACTACAACCTCCAAAGCCCTAATCTGAATAGGTCTGCAAACAGTGTCTCTCGGGTAGTTTTATATCCAGGATTCTCTCTGCTTACTATGCGCTCTCTGGTCTTCTGCCTGCAAAAGGGGAGATAATTCAGAAAATTGGGACGAGAGGAAAACGAGGCCAATCTGTCAAATCCGCTGGCATTTGTTGTCGGCTTTTTTTTTTCCTTTCTCTTCTCATTTCTTCTCATCACCTCATTTCTTTTCCTCCCATTTCCCTTGTCCTGGTTTCCTCTCTAATAACTCTAGTTTTTAGTTGAACCATTGTATATCTGTAATAGGAACATAGTGAAATATCTTAAGTCATCACTTTTTTTTTTTTTTCATTTTCCTTGAATCGTGGTTCTCTACAGCTCCAAAGCCAAGCAACAAGTATCCATTACTCCTGTAAAAGACTGGGTAGAGCCTTAGAACAAAGGAGTCATTGTTCAGCTGGAGCTTAAAGTCTAGCCTTTTCAAGCACTTAAAGGAATAATGGCATTGAAAGCCAGGATTTGTGAAGAGAGTAGTGTTTTCTAAATGTTAAAAATGTCCTTGTGTTATCATGATCTAATTCTGGTAGATCTGAGTCATAAAGCTGCATTAAAAGTTATAGTGGAAAGAAATGGAGGATATGGGGGGAGAAAAGTCTACTTTAGATGGTGACCTTGGAGAGATGGAGGGGAAAAAAAGGTAGAGGCGGGAATTTCAGTTTTGGCATCTTGTCCTGTCTCCTTCTTGACTGCTGCCCTTTGCTCAGTCACCACCCCACAGCATCTATAATGGATCTCCTTGGGGGTTTGGGACCAGGGCAAAAATGAGAAACAGTGCTCACATCCATATGAATTGGGGGGAAATCCCATCATAAGAGGCCTCACTTCTTTCCTATCAACAAAGCTGTGCATTAATATTACCAAAATTTCATGGCACTGTAACTCCAGCGGGATGGGAGCTATGACTGAAGGAGGGATTTGATGTTCGCTTGAACAGTATAGCGCATAATATAGCCGTGTGCAGAGAGAGAGGCTGGCCCTTTGGCTCTCCAGAGGAAGGCAGGGGTGTGGAGATCCTCTCTAGGGAGCAAGATGAGCCCCTGATTTAGAGGAAGAAAACCACCATAATGTGGAAGCCTCCAAAACTGGAAGCCTTGACAAGGAGCCACGGTGCCCGAAGTAGCCGCGTGGACCGGTCATCCTAGCAGACTCCGCAACGTGGCCAGAGACGAGGCAGAACAGCGCCTCACAGCGGAGACCAGAGAAGGCACAGAAGGCCTCACTCACATGCCTCAGAGAGTGCTCCATTCATAAATGGACCCTCCTGGGAAGGAAGAGGAGGGAGACAGGTGAGATATCCTCCAATTGGGAATTCAAAGTTAAAATATCTTGTTTTCCAAGAGGACCGAGTTCATCTGAATAAGTATTTTGGTTTCTTTCTTGGAAAGATGTTTCCCATCCTGGAGGGAACAGAAGCTTCTGAAAACTTCTGAAAGCAGACCAGATAAAGACAAATATCCATTACCTTTACGTACATGCTTCTTGATATTAGGGAAGCCCTGATATGTATTAAAAAATGCTTACTCCTCAGAAGGAAACTTATGACCAACCTAGATAGCATATTAAAAAGCAGAGACATTACTTTGTCAACAAAGTTCTGTCTAGTCAAGGCTATGGTTTTTCCAATAGTCACATATGGATGTGAGAGTTGGACTATAAAGAAAGCTGAGCACAGAAGAATTGATGCTTTTGAACTGTGGTGTTGGAGAAGACTCTTGAGAGTCCCTTGGATTGCAAGGAGATTCAACCAGTCCATCCTAAATGAGATCAGTCCTGGGTGTTCATTGGAAGGACTGATGTTGAAGCTGAAACTCCAATACTTTGGCCACCTGATATGAAGAACTGACTCATCTGAAAAGACCCTGCTGCTGGGAAAGATTGAGGGCAGGAGGAAAAGGGGACAACATAGGATGAGATGGTTGGATGGCATCACCGACTCAATGGACTCTGGCAGTTGGTGACGGACAGGGAGGCCTGGCATGCTACAGTTTATGGGGTAGCAAAGAGTCGGCTGCGACTGAGCAACTGAACAGAACTGACATGTATCAGGTATATATCAAGTGTGTATCAGCGCTTCCCTGATAGCTCAGTTGGTAAAGAAGTTGCCTGCAGTGGAGGGCACCCTGGTTCAATTCCTGGGTTGAGGAGATCGGCTGGAGAAGGGATAGGCTACCCACTCCAGTATTCTTGGGCTTCCCTTGTGGCTCAGTCGGTAACGAATCTGCCTGCAATAAGGATAGACCTGGGTTCAATCTCTGGGTTGGGAATTTCCTCTGGAGATGATGACAGCTACCCACTCCAGTATTCTGGCCTGGAGAATTCCAAAGGGTGGCAAAGAGTCAGACAAGACTGAGTAACTTTCGCTTTACATACATAATGCATATATGTTGTAGGGTAACATTATAATGCTTGGATGCTTTACCATTTTGTAAGTTGTTTAGATTACATTACTCAGAACTGTTTCATATGCTCCTGTGTGAAGTCAGTCATCAATTAAAAGATTAGAGCTGCCACTATCATGAATTTAGGGTCTTAAAAATGAAGAATATCCTCAACAACATAGTCAGGGCAACAGAAGATGAACATGTTCTCTTATACAACAGTTTCCTTACCTCTAAAATATTTATTAAAAATTTTTTTATTCATTGTATATATTTGCCTCCCTGTCTCTCAAGAAAGATGGATATGCTGATATGCAAGTGGCAAAAGCCAACTTCTCCAAGTGCTGCCTGTGTAAACATAGATTACGTGCATTATATCAGACACCCACACTAATGATGCTCTCACAGCTTAATGCTTAGTCCATAGATTTGGTAGACCCATAACCAATTTCCAGCTATTCTTACCAATTTTCTGAATATTTATATACAATTATAAATTACTTGCCAGTAGGTCTCTCTACTTTTCCCTTATTTCATACTGAATGATTCAACAATTCAAACATGTAGAATCTATGTTTGGATATGATTGGAAATCAAGACTAATTACTTTCCCCTAGCTTTATTGAGATATAAATGACATAAAACACTGGGTAAATTTAAGAGGTTTGATTATTATTATGATTTGATACAATTATATACTGAGAAGTGGTTGCTACACCATGGTTAGTTAGCACTTTTGTTACCTCACATAATTAACATTTCTTTTCATCTACACTCCTATGAAGTTCCAAGTATAAAATATAATATCATTAACTACATGCCCAGAATATATTAATGTCATAATTAGAACTGTGTCCCTTTGACCAGCATCTCTTCATTTCCTCCAGACTCTAGCCCCTGGAAACCACCACTCTATTCTCTGTTTCACTGAGTTCAGCTGTTTTTTAGATTCCACATAACTGTGAGAACATACAGAGTTTTTCTTTGTCTGATGTTTCAGTTAGCACAATGCTCTCAAGTTCCATCCACATTGTTGCAAATGACACGATCCTCCTTTTCTTATGGTTTAATAATATTCCTGTGTGTGTGTATCTTCTTTGTCCACCATCCATAGATGGACACTAGGCCTGCTTCCGTGTCTTGGCTACTGTGGGTAATGCTGTAATCAACATGGGGGTACAGATATATTTTCAAGAGCTGGTTTCATATTTTGGGGGTACATACCCAGAAGTGGAAATCCTGGGTCATATAAGAGTTCTACTTTTTCCTTTTTTTTTTTTTTTGAGGAACCACTGTTTGCCATAGTGGCTCAATTTGTATTCACACTAGTGATGCACAAGGAATCCCATTATTCCACATCCTCTCCAACACCCATCTCTTGTCTTTTTGGTGATGGCCATTCTAACAGGTGTGAGGGGATATCACCTTATGAGATAAGCAATGCATTTATTTTTACGTTGTAAGTTACTTCATTTGAAGTGCATTTGAAATGACTAAAAGAATGGATCTAAGTGTTTTTATGGGCAGTGCCTATTTCTTAGCTCTTACAGTATTCTGTGGCTGATTTCTCCTTTCCTAAACTTGTTTCCCTCATGGCCTTTATAAAACTTTAAAAATTAGAGGGAAAAAAATGACAGCAGGAGAGGAGGAAAAAAAGATGGACAAGGATTAATAACTGTGATGAAAGAAATTTATAGTGTTTGTAGGACAACCAGATGAATGTATAAAATGATATTTCCTTTTCTTTATTATCTAGTTGTTTGCTTTAAATGAGAACTACCATCATGGGTGGAATATACCTTATAATTCTTACAATGGACTATCCTTGTGCATTTCAGTATTTCTGTCTGCAGTGCTGAGTTTTGCTCACTCCTTATTCGCGCTCTCCTCTTCTGCAGGCCCCTTCACATTCTATCAGTGTTCAGAACAAACATGGAAACGCTAAGTAAATCTTTACGTGTCCATCAACCATTTTGCTCTTCCAAATCCCTCAAAACTGATCTTCAGATAGGGGAAGATCTCTACTATTAATATATTAGGGGCATTGACAAATTCTGCTTTCCTATTCAGTTCAGTTTGTTGCTACGTCATGTCCGACTCTTTGCGACCCCATGAATCACAGCACACCTGGCCTCCCTGTCCACCACCAACTCCCAGAATTTACACAAACTCATGTCCATCAAGTCGGTGATGCCATCCAGCCATCTCATCCTCTGTCGTCCCCTTCTCCTCCTGGCCCCCATCCCTCCCAGCATCAGGGTCTTTTCCAATGAATCAAGTCTTTGCATGAGGTGGCCAAAGTATTGGAGTTTCAGCTTTAGCAGCAGTCTTTCCAATGAACATCCAGGACTGAATGGACTGGTTGGATCTCCTTGCAGTCCAAGGGACTCTCAAGAGTCTTTTCCAACACCACAGTTCAAAAGCATCAATTCTTTGGTGCTCAGCTTTCTTTATAGTCTAACTCTCATATCCATACATGACCACTGGAGAAACCATAGCCTTGACTAGACGGACCTTAGTTGGCACAGTAATGTCTCTGCTTTTTAATATGCTCTCTAGGTTGATCATAACTTCCCTTCCAAGGAGTACACGTCTTTTAATTTCATGGCTGCAATCACCATCTGCAGTGATTTTCCATATCTTTAAATTCTACTGATTTAGTCTAGTGCTTATTGTTTGCACACTAATTTTGATGACATGATCTCGAAAGGATAGGTATCTTGGACCTCTGATATTTTATTAATATTTGGGAACAAGATATTAGTATCTGAGAGACATTTATTTAACCAAAATGGCATTCCACTCCAGTACTCTTGCCTGGAAAATCCCATGGATGGAGGAGTCTGGTAGGCTGCAGACCATGGGGTCGCCAAGAGTCGGACATGACTGAATAGTTTTCACTTTCATGCACTGGAGAAGGAAATGGCAACCCACTCCAGTGTTCTTGCCTGGAGAATGCCAGGGACGGGGGAGCCTGGTGGGCTGCCGTCTATGGGGTCACACAGAGTCGGACACGACTGAAGTGACTTAGCAGCAACAGCAGCAGTGCTGTTGAGGCAGAAGTTCCCAGTACATAGATGAGTCCTCTGATGAGCGCCTCCCAGGAGAAATACAGGCAGTGATGTTTCCCTCATCACTCATTGGATTCTTCATTTTCAGAAGCACAGCCTTCAAAAATTTCCTCTGCCAGTGACTGGATGATCTCTATATTTCTGGTAAAACTTTTACTAGAGATGAAAAGTTCTTGCCTACACAAAAAGCCAATATGGTTTTCTACCATATGAAATATGTCCATTAATAAATTTAAAAAAATTCTGAATTGATAGAACTTGAACCCTTTGACACGGTGAGAAACACTATTTTAAGTTTTTGCTCTTTAGTTCCAAAAAGCCTCATGAAATATAGAATTTAAGCTTAGACTGATATGGTTTATTTTTCTGATGCCTTGACGGGCATCATTTATTTACAAAGAAGGCAGTTGGAGGTTCATGAGGGAGGGGATATAAGTGTACTTGTGGCTGATGCCCATTGTTATATGGCAGACCCAACACGATATTGCAAAGCAATTATCTTCCAATTAAAAACAAATAAAAATAAAAATGTTGGCTGCCTACCCAAGCTTCCTATCTTCATCCTTGCTAAATAGAACGCTGATATTACATGGGAATTCAACCTTTCCTCAGATGATTTAGGGTCAGTCAATTCTGGCAATTTAAATTCCTATATGTTCATATAAGTTTCCCCCTCAGTCAGGAAGCTTCCATAAAATTCTTATCCTTCTCCATCAGAGGGTAGACAGAATGAAAACCACAATCACAGAAAACTAACCAATCTGATCACATGGACCAAAGCCTTGTCTAGCTCAATGAAACTATGAGCCATGACAAATAAGACCACTCAAGACAGACGGGTCATGGTGGAGAGTTCTGACAAAACGTGGCCCACTGGAGAAGGGAATGGCAAACCACCTCAGTATTCTTGTCTTGAGAACACCATGAACAGTATGAAAAAGGCAAAAAGATATCACAGTGAAAGATGAACTCAACAGGTCAGTAGGTGCCCAATATGCTTCTGGAGATCAGTGGAGAAATAACTCGAAAAAGAATGAAGAAATGGAGACAAAAGGAAAAACAACACCCCGTTGTGGATGTGACTGGTGATAGAAGCAAGGTCTGATGCTGTAAAGAGCAATATTGCATAGGAACCTGGAATGTTAGGTCCATGAATCAAGGCAAATTGGAAGTGGTCAAACAGGAGATGGCAAGAGTGAACATCAACATTTTATGAATCAGTGAACTAAAATGGACTGGAATGGGCGAATTTAACTCAGATGACCATTATATCTACTACTGTGGCCAAGAATCCCTTAGTAGACATGGAGTAGCCATCATAGTAAACAAAAGAGTCCAAAATGCAGTACTTGGATGCAGTCTCAAAGATGACAGGATGATCTTGTTTATTTCCAAGGCAAACGATTCAATATCACAGTAATCCAAGTCTATGCCCTGACCAGTAATGCTGAAGAAGTTGAAGTTGAATAATTCTATGAAGACCTACAAGACCTTTTAGAACTAACACCCCAAAAAAGATGTCCAGGGACCAGAATGCAAAAGTACGAAGTCAAGAGATACCTGGAGTAACAGGCAAAATTGGCCTTGGAGTACAAAATTAAGCACGTCAAAGACTAACAGAGTTTTTCCAAGAGAACATGGTGGTCATCATAAACCCTCTTCCAACAACACAAGAGATGACTCTACACATCAATATCACCAGATGGTCAATACTGAAATCATATTTATTATATTCTTTGCAGCCAAAGATGGAGAGGCTCTATACAGTCAGCAAAAACAAGACTGGGAGCTGACTGTGGCTCATTCATGAACTATTTTTTGCCAAATTCAGATTTAAATTGAAGAAAGTAGGGAAAACCATGACACCATTCAGATATGACCTAAATCAAATCCTTTATGATTATACAGTAAAAGTGAGAAATAGATTCAAGGGATTAGATTTGATAAACAGAGTGCCTGAAGAACTATGGATGGAGGTTCATGACATTGTACAGGAGGCAGTGATCAAGACCATCCCAAAGAAAAAGCAATGCAAAAAAGCAAAATGGTTGTCTGAGGAGGCCTTACAAACAGCTGTGAAAATAAGAGAAGAGAAAGGTAAAGGAAAAAAGGAAAGATATATCCATTTGAATGCAAAGTTCCCAAGAATAACAAGGAGAGATAGGAAAGCTTTCCTCAGTGATCAATGCAAAGAAATAGAGGAACACAACAGAATGGGAAAGACTGGAGATCTCTTCAAGAAAATTAGAGGTACCAAGGGAACATTTCATGCAAAGATGGGCTTGATAAAGGACAGAAATGGTAGGGACCTAACAGAAGCATAAGATATTAAGAAGAGGTGGCAAGAATACATGGAAGAACTGTACAAAAAAGATCTTCATGACCCAAATAACCATGATAGTATGATCACTCACCTAGAGCCAGACATCCTGGAATGTGAAGTCAAGTGGGCCTTAAGAAGCATCACTCCAAACAAAGCTAGTGGAGTTGATGGAATTCCAGTTGAACTATTTCAAATCCTAAAAGATGATGCTGTGAAAGTGCTTCACTCAATATGCCAGCAAATTTGGAACACTCAGCAGTGGCCACAGGACTGGAAAAGGTCAATTTTCATTTCAATCCCAAGGAAAGGCAATGGCAAAGAATGCTCAAACTACCACACAAGAGCACTCATCTCACATGCTAGTAAAGTAATGCTCAAAATTTTCCAAGCCAGGTTTCAACAGTACATAAACAGTGAAATTTCAGATGTTCAAGCTGGACTTAAAAAAGGCAGAGGAACCAGAGATCAATTTGCCAACATCCATGGGATCATCAAAAAAGCAAGAGAGTTCCAGAAAAACATCTATTTCTGCTTTATTGACTATGCAAAAACTTTGGGTATGTGGATCACTACAGACTGTGTAATATTCTTAAAGAGATGGGAATATCAGACACCTGACCTGCCTCTTGAGAAATCTGTATGCAGGTCAGGAAGCAACAGTTAGAACTGGACATGGAACAATAGACTGGTTCCAAATCAGGAAAGGAGTAAGAGAAGGCTGTGTATCATCACCTTCCTTATTTAACTTATATGGAGAGTGCATAATGCAAAAATATCTGGCTAGATGAAGTATAAGCTGGAATCAAGATTGCTGGGAGAAATATGGATAACTTTAGATGTCCAGATGACACCACCCTTGGCAAAAAGCAAAGAAGAACTAAAGAGCCTCATGATGAAAGTGAAAGAGGAGAGTGAAAAAGGTGGCTTAAAACTCAATCATCAGAAAACTAAGTTCATGGCACCTGGTCTCAATACTACATGGCAAATAGATAGGAAAACAATGGAAACATTCAGAGATTTTATTTTTGGGTCTCCCAAATCATTGCATATGGTGACTGAAGCTATGAAATTAAAAGATGCTTGCTCCTTGGAAGAAAAGCTATGACCAACATAGACAGCATATTAAAAAGCAGAGATATTACTTTGCCAACAAAGGTCCATTTACTCAAAGCTATGGTTTTTTCCACTAGTCATGCATGAATGTGAGAGTTGGACTATAAAGAATGTTGAGCTCCAAAGAACTGATGCTTTTGAACTGTGGTGTTGGAGGAGACTCTTGAGAGTCCTTTGGACTGAAAGGAGATCAAACAAGTCAATCTTAAAGGAAATCTATTCTTAATATTCATTGGAAGGACTGATCCTGAAGCTGAAACTCCAATACTTTGGTCACATGATGGGAAGAACTGACTCATTTGAAAAGACTCTGATGTTGGGAACGATTGAAGGTGGGAGGAGAAGGGGATGACAGAGAATGAGATGGTTAGATGGCATCACCAACTTGATGGACATGAGTTTGAGTAAACTCCAGGAGTTGGTGATGGACAGGAAGGCCTGGTGTGCTGCAGTCCATGGGGTCACAAAGAGTCAGACACAACTGAGCAACTGAACTGAATGGATGTCCGTATCTTCTTATGAAGCTTGACCTGTGCCAGTCATTCACTGACTATGAAAATAGTGGAAAAGAAAAATTTGAATCCTGGAATTTGTCGCTAAATGGTGAAATCAACTGATTCTTGAGATGTTCTATTTTGGCACTCTTGATATAGGAACTGTTATGTATTCCTTATTGCTTAAGGCATTTTATTAGAGGGGAGTGTGTGTGCTAAGTCATCCCAATCATGTCAGACTCTTTGTGACCATATGGATCACAGCCTGCCAGGCTCTTCTATCCATGGGATTTATTACAGGTAAAAGCATCTAATTACTAGACAAGTAATGTAAATTGATAAATGCAGTACTTCAGAGAAGATTATTTGAAGCAACTATTTCCTGGTTGTTTATGTGCAAAAATGACATAATTACAGCTGGGATGAGAAACTGGCAGTAGAGTTTAGGATTTAAGATGAAAAGTTCTGAAATCTGCTCTATTGATGTTCAATTACTAAATATTTTGTTGACCACTGTGAGACTACAAGAAATTGCTTAATCTTTTTAACCCTCAGTTATTATTTCACACCCTATCCCTCACTCTTCTATATTCAACACAAACATATTTGTAAAAACAACTTGATTTCCTCCCTCTGTTTTCTGGAGAACAGTCTGTTCTCAGGCTTTAGCAAGCCTGCATTAAATGGCAGTGACTGGGAGATGGAAAGTACTGTTTACCTTCTCTTATGTAACTAAGGGCAGCAGGAGAAGGGGATGACAGAGGATGAGATGGTTGGATGGCATCATCAACTCGATGGACATAGGTTTGGGTGGACTCCGGGAGTAGAGTTGGTGATGGACAGGGAGGCCTGGCATGCTGCGGTACATGGGGTTGCAAAGAGTCGGACAGCACTGAGCGACTGAACTGAACTGATGTAACTAAGAGAATGAACAACCTCTGGAATACGGAGAGCTCTTTGAAGGAGTTTTGTGACTCACTGAATATTATTCTTCACTGTTTGAAATGATAAAGGCTGGCTTTTCCATTACTCCAGCTAAACACTGCCAAATGTTAATTTCAGATTTAATTGAATGTAGACAATTTGACGGAGAAGGCATTGGGAACCCACTCCAGTACTCTTGCCTGGAAAATCCCATGGATGGAGGAGCCTGGTGGGCTGTAGTCTATGGGGTCGCTAAGAGCCGGGCACAACTGAACAACTTCACTTTCACTTTTCACTTTCGTGCATTGGAGAAGGAAATGGCAGCCCACTCCAGTGTTCTTGCCTGGAGAATCCCAGGGACTCGGGAGCCTGGTGGGTTGCCATCTATGGGGTTGCACAGAGTCGGACATGACTGAAGTGACATAGCAGCCGCAGACAATTTGACCTGAAGTATTCAGTTCAGTTCAGTTCAGTTCAGTCACTCAGTCCTGTCCGACTCTTTGTGACCCCATGAATTGCAGCACGCCAGGCCTCCCTGTTCATCACCAACTCCTAGAGTTCACTCAGACTCATGTCCATTGAGTCCATGATGCCATCCAGCCATCTCATCCTCTGTCGTCCCCTTCTCCTCCTGCCCCCAATCCCTCCAGCATCAGAGTCTTTTCCAATGAGTCAGCTCTTTGCATAGTGAACAGCAATAGATATGCTACCAAGCAGATAGAAAATGTTTGACTTTTAATTGTAAACATATCACTAAATATATGTTCCTGTTCTTGAATATTTGAACCTTTGTATCACTACATATAAAACAAGCTCATCTTTTTTCTTCGCAATCGGTAACAATGTAATTGTAGACAGTTGAACAGCACATATGTATCAAAAACTTAACAAACATCTTTTCCACAATTTTCTGTTCATTGCATAGTGAACAGCAATAGATATGCTACCAAGCAGATAGAAAATGTTTGACTTTTAATTGTAAACATATCACTAAATATATGTTCCTGTTCTTGAATATTTGAACCTTTGTATCACTACATATAAAACAAGCTCATCTTTTTTCTTCGCAATCGGTAACAATGTAATTGTAGACAGTTGAACAGCACATATGTATCAAAAACTTAACAAACATCTTTTCCACAATTTTCTGTTCATAATTATATTCAGATGTCAAGTCAGGCCTAAAGTAGCAATATAGTAACCACTACAGAAAGTAATAATTATCATGTTACTGTATATTGCAGAAGCTCAGTAAAAATTAGCATAGAAAAAATTAAATTTACAAATGAAATATGTCATTGAAATGCACATTGATTTTTTACATTATGAAACACAACCAAATACTCTCATATGGACTCAAATTTACTATTAAATATATCATGCAGACTGTAATTTATAATAACAATTTTTGGTTCCAAGTATAATTCTGTAATTCCATACTAGCATCACAAAGGATATGACTAAATTTATACTTGAATATTTTCTTAAGAAAAAACAAATCTAACATCATACCAATTACTATACCTTACATGAACATATTTGATGATCCAGGATCATTAAATCTGCCCTAACATTTTCTTTGATGATGGAAAGGATATTCTTGCTTTAACAAAGGTGATTGTTAATGATCCGTGACTCTCAATGAATCATGAGTCTGCCAGGTATTTGGGCTGGTGAAGGATCTCTTGTTTTGATTCAATATTCTGAAGGTTCTATAAAAGAACAAAAGTAAAAGTCAACAATATGCCATTTTAAGGATTTTACAAATGTGTCTGTGCTTATATTTTTGGTTCATTTTTGTGCCTGAAGAGGAAGATAATAAAATTTTTGAAAGTAAAGTTTTTTAAAAAATAGAATATTCTAAGGTTTAAGTATCATGCATTTAACTATGTTCTCCAAGTAATCATTTTCAAAAAAAGAATAGAGTCTTTTTTTCTCACATATTTAAATTTTTAGTTATTGGCTTCATTGCAAAATTCCTTGAAGACTTAGAGCTGTTTTGATTTAGTATAACACAAAACAAATGCAAAAACGCTAAATCTTTACTACATACAAGCAAGTGTTCACATGGATTAGATTTGCCCACCAGGTAAGTGGCAAGCAGCCTGCTTTCATGAAGAAAGCATTATTGATCTCCAGTGTGAGTTGACACAGGTATTGTGGTTATTGATGCTTCTGTTTCGTTTTATTCCTTCTTTCCATGCTGGCTTTTACTTTTCTCTTTTTTTTAACACTGGGTCTGGATCTTTCAGATCCATGTAAGGATCAATTTTAAATTGCATGGAAAGCAAGTTATAACTAAATATAATATAAAATAATGATATAGCATAGTTATAATACAAATTAGCTATATTATTAACATTAATATTATAGTATAATTATTAGATTGTTAATCATATAAGTAATAATAATAATATGAAATTTGTTTTTTAATACATACTACAGTCAACTCAAGATGATGCTCATTGTCATCCAGTAAAGGAACATGCCTTTCTAATACGGATAAGAAAAGAGAAGTTAACAGCTGATACACAGGAAATTTTGAATAGTCATGGGTCTTATTTACCTGAAACACAAGAGTAATCTGTAAAAAAGCCCTGGGCCCAGGTGGCAGATATGAATTTTATATTTTAAGTGCATGGCTAAGAAGTAAAGATTGAGGCCCTGTAAGGATTTTGCTAAGCTGGAAAGTTTTATATGCTTCTCTCCATCAGTCCTCTGTGATGGAATATCTAGGCAAGCCCAGTAACTGAACCATGCTTTCAAATATTCTAAACCAAACAAAGGAAAGTTTAATAAATTCCAAATGCTATTTTCCCCCTTTGAAATTGACTCTAATACTTTGGCCTTTAAACTGTATCTTGGAACTCAAAGAATATCTTTTCATACAAATACAACTTTTAAGGTCTTGAAGAAAGACAGTTTGGTATTGATATTGGTCAGCATCAAATGAAATGATTAGAGGAGTTAGATCCAACAGAGGAATATGTTTAGCTGGGATTACATTTAAAAATAAGTAAGCTCGAGTGCCTGTAGATAGAGCATAGGCTGATCATGAGCCTGACCCCCTGCTGCTGCCACGTGCCTCCCCAGGAAGTCTCGCGCTTGGTCTCTGCGTGGAATCCTTGGGGGCTGAGGAGCCACAGCCGTGCCAGCATCATCCAGTTTACTCAGTCTTGTTCTCTGAAAACCATGAGATAAACGTCCACTGCCTCTGCTGCCCTCAGGCCTAATTCTACTGATAAATATATTTTAGGTGCATGTATATATATCATATACATATGCACACACACTTAATATATGTTTTTCATTAAAATTTAGGATAGTCAAATTATACAGAAATATACATATTTGTACATATGAGAATTCATGGACTGCATAGTCCATAGGGTCACAAAGAGTTGGACACGACTGAGTGATTTTCACTTTCACTTCATACGCATTGTATCATTAATAAGCAAATGAACATCATTGATATTTAAATACCAAATACTTTACTTATTATGGCTTATCATTTATTATTTTATTATTTTAATTAAAAATAAGCAACTGAACATCACTTGATATCTCTTTGTAAGTGCTAAATAAGTGGAAAAATTTTAAACCCTGGACATTTAGACATTTACAATTGATATATCTTTAACCTAAGGTCTCACATTCACAGTGAAGGCAGCCAAGAAAGAGAAAATTTGGAAAAAGTAAATTAAGTCAGGCAACAGGGATAAGTTCTTTTAAGGTGCCTGATGAGGCCTCATTTCATACCTCACTTAATAACTGAGTTATTCAAACATAAGAATAAATCTCAGCTTATAAGAAATTAGAGTAAAGACTATATCTTCAGGTAAATATAAAGTGTGTGAAATACACAACAGGTCCATTATGTGAGCAGATTAATCCTGCAAGGGATCTGAATAAGGGATGCAGCAAAGTTCAATTTGGATTTTGTAGGAAAACTGGGGGAAAGAGTGAGAGCCATTTCACTGGAAGAACAATGCATATGTGCTTATAAAATGCAACGTGAATCATCCAGTGTGATCATACTTCCCTTACACATGAAGACAGGGTAACGTCTTCACAGACCCATCCCATGATTCCCGTGTCTTAAGGGAGGAGCATTGCTTCTCGGCCCTGCTGAGCTCTGCCCTTCTGGTGCGTGGCCTCACAGGGCTGGTCCCCTTACAGCTCCTCCCTGCTGAGCTGCATTCACTTACCTCAGTTTGACCATCACCAGGAGAAGGATCCCGCAGGTGGCCGTCATGCACATGATGGCATAGATGACTTCTCCTAGAAGTAAAAGATGTTTTATAAAGTGCTGGATTTGTAGAGAGAATGAACACTAAAGATACTTTAGAGGGTGGATTTTTGGTATATGTGTTGCTGAAGCAGCACCAGAGGATGGATTTTTAACTGACCATTGAATGGGAGATGAAATCCACTGAGAGTTATCTCCTTTGCATTATTTCCTTTTTGCAGCGCAACGCCTTTGACCTTAGACAGGGTCAGATAATCTGAAAGAAAACGATGAAAATGAGGTGAAAGTATATCAAAGTCATGCATTATTTTTATCCCCTGGGTTATAATTTGCTTTATAAGCAACAATTTATTTCTATGATGTTATTTTAATATAGTATTGATATGATAGATTTGGGTAAATGGAGGAGCACTTTTATTCCATTTTAACAGCCTTTTTCACCTTTAATCAAATAACTGCATAATTGAAGTTGCTTTTAAAAAATATTACTAGAGTAATGATTGTATTTTATAATACAGTTCATTTTACCTTATACATAGATTAGGAAAAAAATATAATAATTTAAGGCTGCACATGAAGATACTGAAAAACATCCCTTTATTACAAGAGTGATCGAGTGCACATTTCCCCAAGACCCACTGTACTTATGAATTTTTTAGACCCTCAGGAGAGTCCCTAAACCAGTCACTCTGCTCAACTCTCTACCTAGGCATTTCAATATCTGGTTTTGCTCATTCCCCTATTCAGTCTCCCTTTTTGAAGCACTTCATTTTATATTGGCTTTACATATTTTTGCCTTATTTAAGGGCTTTCCTGGTGGCTCAGATGGTAAAGAAACTGCCTGCAATGTGAGAGACCTGGGTTCGATCCCTGGGTTGGGAAGATCCTTTGGAGAAGGGCATAGCAACCCACTCCAGTATTCTTGCCTGGAGAATCCCATGGCAAAGGAACCTGGCAGGCTACAGTCCTTGGGGTCACAAAGAGTCAGCGGTCTTCTTGACCAGTCCGTAGCCCTCTTCTTCCTGTCCATTTTGTCCTAAACATATTCCACCCTCGCTTCACAACTCATAAGACAAGAAGGTGCAAGCTTTGGACCTTTGAACTTAACTGAGCTCTAGTTTAGGTGATTTTATTGATAACTTTGAAGTGAAATCACCCTAGTTTTGGTTCAAATTGACACAAACATATATGCCAAACATACCAACAACAATTTCTTTAATGATAATGGTTCAGGTAGGTTTTAAGGCTTAAAAAAAGAAAGAAAGAAAGAAAAGAAAAACAAAGGAAACTGAGGTAGAGCCTCCACTTGAGAGAGTTTGCTATCTTCTGTTACAGATGTTTCACACATTTTGAGACCTGGAAGTCTGAGTGGATAGATTTTTTTTTTTTTTGCAGAAGTGAGTATATCAACTAAACAGGGCTTTGCATCCAGTGACAACAGACTCTGAGTGGGAAAGGAGAGAAGCCATGTGAACCAACCGTCCCATTTCGTCCTCACTCTGACCAGGACTGATGCTGCCAGGAGCCAGCTCCTTGCAGCCGAAGTGTGAGGTCCACCCTGAATCCTTGGTAGAAATCACAGGAGCCAGCCTGAGATCAGTAATAAAGCGATCAGGGTGGATGCAGGAGAAGCAGTCTAATATAAGAGCTAGAAAGGTACCTGAGAATTTTGTCACTGAAAAACTCATTCTCCAGGAGTTAAGACATTAGCACATAGTTCAGACATTAACCGTTAAGACATTTTTAGCTCAAGATTGTTTTAATCCCCAACTCACCTATCAGATTATCACATATTTATGGAAGTCTGACCTTCTTAGGAAGTGAAAAATCAACCTCTCCTGAATGTAAAAGCAAGAAGTAGAGCTTTTGACTTGTTTTCACTTTTGTGGTTATAAAATAATTCTGTTATTGGAGAAGCAGTCTAATATAAGAGCTAGAAAGGTACCTGAGAATTTTGTCACTGAAAAACTCATTCTCCAGGAGTTAAGACATTAGCACATAGTTCAGACATTAACCGTTAAGACATTTTTAGCTCAAGATTGTTTTAATCCCCAACTCACCTATCAGATTATCACATATTTATGGAAGTCTGACCTTCTTAGGAAGTGAAAAATCAACCTCTCCTGAATGTAAAAGCAAGAAGTAGAGCTTTTGACTTGTTTTCACTTTTGTGGTTATAAAATAATTCTGTTATTCACTAGAAACTCAGAATGGAAAAATTGAGTTATTTTGAATTTTTTAAAAATAACAGTGGTGTTTTGGGGGAAAGAATTAATTTCAATCAAGTTAAACACACAGATGTTTAGTGAACTAAGTGATCATAATTAAATTTTATGTTTAAGTAAATTGGAATATTGAGCATACATTATTTAGCTTCTCTTTTAAATTCTATGATGTTTTGTGACACTTTAGGTGATTCATTAATTAAATGTAAATGTAGGTAATGTACATTGGCTGATTATTCAATGATGCTATGGTTTTCCTTTATGAAATTCTACCCCTCAGTACATGTTGCTTGGTTAGGTATTACAATTCATCTTTATATTAGAAAAAAGGTAGGATTTTGATTAATCAGGCTATCTTTTAGATATATAACAGCCCAAGGTAATTGTTAAACAGCCTAAGCAAGGCTTAGAAAGAATTGTCTCATTCACTAAATTTCACTCACATGGAACTCATTAACAAAGTTATAATAGATCAGTGACAGAACTGCTAGCTAATGATCCCAGTGAAAATTTCAATGTGACTAGCAGTCACTCCACAATCTTAAATATTGTACCCTAGGAGAATACCAAATATCAGTTAGAAGAGATTAATGTTACAGAGGGTTTCTTGGCTACTGAAGCCCATTGGAGATTGTCCCCCACCTTTTATAAACAGTGAGGCTTACTGTGTTTTATAACCATGAAATTAAAGTCGGCAGAGTTAATTAACCGACCTCAATCCCACACCATCTGCTATATTTATAGATAAACATTGTCTGTGACTTGTTTATCTTAACTCCTACCCTAGAGGAATTAGATACTGTTATGAACTATATTGTAAAATCCCTGTACATTTGACAGGAAATCAAGATTAATTTCAGCCTTACAGTAAGAACAAATTTAAATAATATTCTCCCCAAATGAGCTACAGAGATGGGCTCATTTCTCTTTTTGTTCTTCCAAAAATCTTGCATAGCAGCGGCTAAGAGCTGATGCAGACCAAATCTCTACTTTGTATAATTTATATGAAGTAGTAAATGCATTGTAAAAAATGTGGCAGATCAGACATAAAGTCATGATTTAAAAATAAATGTCAGAGTTCTTGAAACAAACTAACTTGAGTACAAACTACAGATTTGTCAATCTTCAATTAAAGCATAACCCAGAAGACTCTGATTGGGAGAAAAATCTGATGAAAGGGACATTTTCATAGAATAATTTTTAAAATATATTAATGTATCTATCTTTTTTAAATGAAAGCACAGTTGATTTACAATGTTGTGATGGTTTCAGGTGTATAACAATGTGATTCCATTTTATATGTATATTTATATATTTCATGTTGATGTATGACAGAAGCTAACAGTATTGTATATATATCCTTAATTAAAAATTAATAAATATTGTGCATATATATATATACATATATACATACATACATATGTATATATACATTATTTTTTGGAGAAAGAAATGGCAACCCACTCCACTGGCAGGCTACAGTTCATGGGATCACAAGAGTAGGACACGACTTTGCACTATCTACATTATTTTTAGGTCCTTTTCCATTATAGGTTATTACAAGATATTGAATATAGTTCCCTGTGCTATACAGTAGGTCCTTGTTAGTTATCTATTTTATATATAGTAGTATATATATGTTAATCCCAAACTCTGGATTCATTCCTATTAATGAATCCCATGGCATAGTTAAAATTCTATTGTCTTTTTCTAAGTTTAAATAAATACCACCAATACCATGACAATATCTTGTTGAGAAGGAAAATTAAAGGATACCCTTCTTGTGTATCCTAGGCCTGGTGTTATTTCTAATTTGGACAATATTGTCTCACCTGAAGGTATATTAATTCCCAACTTAGAAATGAGTTTTTAATTGTTTCACCTAATGATCAGAATTGAGATCCCATACATCATGGACTCTTTCAATTATCAGTGTATGAAAACCTCCTTCTAAAGTGGATCAAAGGGGCATTGCTGCTGGGAGAAGGGAAAATATATCAGCAGCTACAAATCTGAAAAGCCTATACATTATTAATAGGCTAAATCAAGGTTTAAACACCTAACATGGATATAACACTATTGCTACTAAAATATATGTGTTGAAACTAAACCAACTAAGTAATATGCTTTCTTTAAGCAGGAGGCAACAGTTAGAACTGGGCATGGAACAACAGACTGGTTGCAAATAGGAAAAGGGGTACGTCAAGGCTGTATATTGTCACCCTGTTTATTTAACTTATATGCAGAGTACATCATGAGAAACACTGGACTGGAAGAAACACAAGCTGGAATCAAGATTGCCGGGAGAAATAGCAGTAACCTCAGATATGCACATGACACCGCCCTTATGGCAGAAAGTGAAGAGGAACTCAAAAGCCTCTTGATGAAAGGGAAAGTGGAGAGTGAAAAAGTTGGCTTAAAGCTCAACATTCAGAAAACTAAGATCATAGCATCCGGTCCCATCACTTCATGGGAAATAGATGGGGAAACAGTGGAAACAGTGTCAGATTTTATTTTGGGGGGCTCCAGAACCACTGCAGATGGTGACTGTAGCCATGAAATTAAAAGATGCTTACTCCCTGGAAGAAAAGTTATGACCAACCTAGACAGCATATTCAAAAGCAGAGACGTTACTTTGCCAACAAAGGTCCATCTAGTCAAGGCTATGGTTTTTCCAGTGGTCATGTATGGATGTGAGAGTTGGACTGTGAAGAAGGCAGAGCGCTGAAGAACTGATGCTTTTGAACTGTGGTGTTGGATAAGACTCTTGAGAGTCCCTTGGACTGCAAGGAGATCCAACCAATCCATTCTGAAAGAGATCAGTCCTGGGATTTCTTTGGAAGGAATGATGCTGAAGCTGAAGCTTCATTACTTTGGCCACCTCATGCAAAAAGTTGACTCATTGGAAAAGACTCTGATGCTGGGAGGGACTGGGGGCAGGAGGAGAAGGGGACGACCATGGATAAGATGGCTGGATGGCATCACTGACTCGATGGACATGAATCTATGTGAACTCAGGGAGTTGGTGATGGACAGGGAGGCCTGGTGTGCTGTGATTCATGGGGTCACAAAGAGTCGGACACGACTGAGCAACTGAACTGAACTGAAGTGGTTATAACAGGAATCAGCAAGACATATTCTTTTATTTAATTCATAAACTTCAAAGGAAAGTATGTCAGGTTTATCTTCTCCCACTGTGGCTAAACTCTTGGTAGTTGCCAGGGGCTGGGGAGATGTGGAAATTTGTTATTAGCCTTGCATGTAAGATTTCAGCTATGCAAAATGAATTAGTCTAAGAATCTATTGTATACAATAGGGCCTATTGTGAACAATGCTTACAGTGTTCCTGAAAGAGTAGATCTTAGTTACCCATCGCTGATCAGTCCCCTTCTTAGATCATACAAGGACTTGTGTAACTCAATGAAGCTATGAGTTATGCCATGCAGGGTCACGCAAAACAGATGGGTCATAGTAGAGTGTTCTGACAAAAAGTGATCCACTGGAAGAGGGAACAAACCACCCCAGTATACTTGCCGTGAGAACCCCATGAACTGTATAAAAGATAAAGATATGACACCAAAAGATGAGTCCCCCAGTCTGAAGGTGTCCAACATGTTACTGGGGAAGAGTGAAGAGAATTACCAATAGTCCCAGAATGAATGAAGCTGCTGGGTCAAAGTGGATATGACGCTCAGTTGCGGACATGTCTGGTGATGAAAGTAAAATCCAATGCTGCAAAGAACAGTATTGCATAGGAACCTGAAATGTTAGGTCCATGAATCAAGGAAAACTGGATGTGGTCAAGTAGGAGATGATAAGAATAAACATCACCATCCTAGGAATCAGTGAACTAAGATGGACAGGAATGGGTGAATTTAATTCAGATGACCATTATAGCTACTACTGTGGGCAAGAATCCCATAGAAGAAACTGAGAAGCCCCCATAATCAACAAAAGAGTCCTAAATACAGTACTTGGGTGCAGCCTCAAAAATGACAGAATGATCTCGGTTTGTTTCCAAAGCAAGCCATTCAACATCACAGAAATCCAAGTCACGCCCCTCCCATGGACGCCAAAGAAACTGAAGTTGATCAGTTCTATGAAGACCTAGAAGACCTCCCCAAACTAACACCTACAAAAAGATGTAGTATTCATCACTGGGGATTGGAATGCAAAAGTAGGAAGTCAAGATATATCTAGAACAACAGGCAAGTTTGACCTTGGAGAACAAAATGAAGTAGGGCAAAGGTTAACTGAATTCTGCCAATACAATGCACTAGTCATAGAAAATACCCTTTTTCAATAATACAAGAGACTTTATACACAGACATCACCAAATGGTCAATACCAAAATCAAACTGATCACATTCTTTGTAGGCAAAGATGGAGAAGCTGCATAGAGTCAGCAAAAACAAGACCTAGAGGTGACAGTGGCTCAGATCATCAGCTTCTCGTAGCAAAATTCAGGCTTACATTAAAGAAAAATAGGAAAAACAATGGGCCAGCAAGGAGACCTGCATCCTGTATGAATTCAAAGTAGAGGCAACGAATAGATTCAAGGGACTAGATCTAGTTAACAGTGTGCTTGAAGAAGTATAGCCAGAGAGCTGGACAGGAGTGGTGGACAAAACCATCCCAAAGAAAAAGAAAAGGAAAGACAATGTGGTTACCTGAGGTGGCTTTACAAATAGTGGAAGAAGGAAGAGAAGTGAAAAGCAAGGGAGAGAGAAATTACATCCAATTAAACCCAGAGTTCCAAAAAGCAACTAGAAGAGACAAGAAGGCTTTCTTCAATGAACAATCCTTAATAATAGAAGGAAACAACACAAGGGGAAAGACTAGAGAGCTTTTTAGGAACATTGGAAACATCATGGGAGAATTCTGCAGAAAGAAGTGCACAGTAAAGGATAAAAATGGTGGAGCCCTAGTAGACACTGACAAGATCAAGAACAGATGGAAAGAGGACATGGAAGAAGTGTAGAGAAAAAAGATCTCAATGAACTGTATTGCTGTGATGGAGTGGTTAGTCATCCAGGGCCAGACATTCTGGAGCGTGAAGTCAAATGGGCCTTAGGAAGCACTGCTGTTAATAAAGCTAGGGGATGTGATGAAATTCCAGCAGAACTATTCAAATCCCTGAAGGACAATACCATCTAGGTTTTATATTCATTATGTTAGCAAATCTGGAAGACCCAGCAGTGGCCACAGGACCAGAGAGGGTCAATCCTCATCCCATTTCCCGAGAAGGGTAGTACCAAAGAATGTGCTAAGCATCAGACAATTGCACTCATCTCCCATGCTAGTAAGGTCGTGCTTAAAATCTTGCATTCTAGCTTTAGCATTATGCAAAGCAAGAACTTCCAGATGTCCAAGCTGGATTTAGAAAAGGAAGAGAAATTAGAGATCAAATTGTCGACATTTGCTGGATTATAGAGAAAGCAAAGGAATTTCAGTTAAGCATCAATCTGTTTCATAGACTACATTAAAGCCTTTGACTGTGTGGATCATGACAAACTGTGGAAAGCTCTTAGATAGATGGGAATACCAGACCATCTTAGCTGTCTCCTGAGAAATCCTGGATGCAGGTCAAGAAGCAATAGTTAGAACCCTGTATGGAACAACTGATTGGTTCAAGATTGAGAAAGAAGTACGACACGGCTGTCTGCTGTCACCCTGTTTGTGTAACCTATACACTGAGAAAATCATGAGAAATGCTGGGCTGAATGAGTTACAAGCTGGAATCAAGAGAGGTGGAGAAGCATCAGCAACCTCAGATATGCAGATACCACTCTAATGCAGAAAGTGAAGAGGAACTAATGAGCCTCTTGGTGAGGGTGAAGGAAGAGAGTGAAAGAGCCAGCTTAAGACTAGATATTTAAAAAACTAAGATCATGGCATCTGGCCCCAATACTGAATGGAAAATAGAAGAGATTCCTCTTCTTGAGCTTCAGAATCACTGCAGAAAGTAACTGCAGCCATGAAATCAGAAGACAATTGCTTCTTGGCAAGAAAGCAATGACAAACCTAGACAGCATGTTGAAAAAAAGAGACATTACTCTTCCAACAAAAGTCCGTATTGTCAAGGCTATGGTCTTCCCATTGGTCATGTATGGTTGTGAGGTCTAGGCCATAATGAAGGTAGAAAGCCAAAGAATTGATGCCTTCGAACTGTGGTGCTGGAGAAGACTCCTGAAAGTCCCTTGGTAAAAGTCCGTATTGTCAAGGCTATGGTCTTCCCATTGGTCATGTATGGTTGTGAGGTCTAGGCCATAATGAAGGTAGAAAGCCAAAGAATTGATGCCTTCGAACTGTGGTGCTGGAGAAGACTCCTGAAAGTCCCTTGGACTGCAAGGAGATCAAACTAGTCAATCTTAAAGGAGATAAACCCTGAATATTCACTGGAAGGACTGATGCTGAAGCTCCAGTATTTTGGTCATCTGATACAAACAGCCAGCTCACTGGAAAATTCTCTGATGCTGGGAAAAGAAGAGAAGAAGGCATCAGAGGATGA
The DNA here is from genome assembly GCA_006408675.1 of Madoqua kirkii. NCBI lineage: Eukaryota > Metazoa > Chordata > Mammalia > Artiodactyla > Bovidae > Madoqua > Madoqua kirkii. Next base: position 2,634 of record SJYC01048115.1, on the reverse strand, counting down.
GATGGCTGGACGGCCTCTGATCCAATGGACATGAACTTGGACAAACTCCAGAAGATGGTGAGGGACCGGGAGGCCAGGCATGCTGCAGCCCACGGGATCACAAAGAGTCTGACACAACTGGGCGACTCAACAGCGACAACAACAAGGTCTTAGGTTTAATGTTCAAAATGGTGCCAAATGAAAGTTAGTGTACCTGATGCACAGTGATGGCAAACAAACCAAAACATCAGAATTTGGAACACAGAAAGTTTTACTGCAGAGCCCAGAAAGGAGAACAGGTGGCTTATGCTCAAAATACCCACAGTCCCTGTAGGGAAGTTTTTTTAAAGGCCAGGTGAAGGGAGAGGTCACAGGGTATGTGATCAGCTTGCACACAGTTCTCTGATTGGTTGATATTGAGTTAGTTGGGCAGTTAACATCATCAATCCTTAGGCACCAGAAGGTCCAGACTACATGCTCATGGTCATCAAGTAGTTAATTTCTTTCATTTGGTGGTGGTTTTAGCATCTGAAAAACTCAGAAAATATGCATCAGTTGTTAGGAGCTAAAGAAGGGAATCCACCCCAGGAAAGGCTCACAAGGTCCTGCTTGTTTTCACTATCACACAGAATAAAAGGAATTCCCTGATGATCCAGTGAAGTCTCCATGCTTCCAATGCAGGGTGCAAGTTCAGTCCCTGGTGAGGGAACTAAGATCCCTTATGCCATGCAGCTTGGGCCAAACAAATAATAATAATAGAGAACAGCAGAAAACCTTAGAGGTGATGGGTATGCTTGTGATACAGATTATGGTGATGGTTCATGGTGTCTGTGATATCTTTAAACTCATCAAACTGTTTGCATTAAACATGTATAGCTTTCTGTATGTCAAAACCAGGACACATATAAATGAATTAATAAATATTTAAGATGTGGAATAGGAAATGGCAACCCACTCCAGTATTCTTGCCTGGAAAATTCCACGGAGAGAGGAGCCTGGTGGGCTACAGTCCATGGAGTCATGAAGAGCTGGACACAGCTGAGTGACTGAGCACACACACCTTCAAGAACATTTGCCTTGATCCTTGTCATGAGCCAGAAGTTCAGTGTGAGACAATGACTGCATTGACGAGCCTGGCAACTGCTCTTGTATCTATGATTGAATGACAGTAGTGTTCACACCTCTAGTGGATTTGCTCTCATTAGTGTGAGTTTCAAGGGCACTACTAAGATATCTCAAATATTCACACTTCTTTCATAGCTTCTGCAAATAATGAAATAGTCACTGAGAAATGGCTTTTGAAATGCCACTTATACTATTTCTAATAACTAACACTAGATTTGATCAACATTGTGTTAGCTACGATTTTAAAAGTTGAAACTAAAACAGAAGTCTATCGTCTGCAGTTTGGGGCTCATACAACATGACTCTAAGGACAGAGATTGAAAATAGGAATAAAATGTATCTGTAAGGGGCTTCCCAGGAGGCACTCGTGGGAAAGAGCCTGCCTGCCAATGCAGGAGACATAAGAGACACGGGTTCAGACTCAGCCCCTGGGTCCGGAAGATCCCCTGGAGGAGGGCGTGGAAACCCACTCCAGTACTCTTGCCTGGAGAATCCACAGAGAGGAGGCTGGGGAGCCACAGTCCATAGGGTCGCAGAGTCAGCCACAACTGAAGTGACATGCATACATGAAGGTATCTGTAAATACACAAATTTCCATGTAGGACAGAAGTACAAAATTTGGTGGGGCTTCTTAGACTACTTTAGGCAGAATTTCTGCAGTGATGCATTCTGCCCCATTCTTGACTGTCATCACCATCTCAGGAATGAGCCATTTAATACTTTCTACTCTTCCAGTCCGTAACTTCCAGACTGCTCTTTATCAGCTCAAGGTGAGGAACCTACTTTCCTTCTTTGGCATTGCTGCTAGTTTCTGTCCCCTGCGTGCATATCTGTGTTTGTGGGGATAAAGAGAGAGCGAGAAATCACACTGTAAGCAGGTCACATACAGTCGTGCTTTTCAAACATTAATACGAATCTCTATATATCTTAAAATGCCAGTTTGGATTCAGTAGATCTGGGATAATGCAGAGATTCGGAATCTCTTAAAACTTCCCAGGTGCTGCTGCTGCTGCTGCTTCTGGCAAATATAATATAATATATATATATTCATATATCTGCATATAGAATGGGAGAGAATGTGCATGTACATACTTATGCAACATACAAAATGCTTCACTTCCATATATATGGCTTAATATCAATACTTTACTAGGCACTTTGACAGACACTGTTTACATGTTAGAACAACTAGCCACACAGGAAATATTAGCTTGCCTTAAAGGAACTCAGAATAGTTGCCCACGATCACAGAGTTGATGAATATTGAAAATGTAAAATTTTTGTATCAATTATATATTTTAAAAACCTCACAGAGACTACAAAAACATGTAAAACATTTTCAGCTTTTTCCAGTGTAGCAGCCAACTGGATTAGAAAATGGATTAACAAAAAGGAAATAGATTTGAAAATAATAAAGATCAATTGAATTTGATAGTGCTGTACAATAAGAAACATTCAGTAATATGTGATCACAAATATCTATGGTTATACCTATAAGTTTGAGTCTTAAAGTGGAAAAAATATATGTAT
>SJYC01048114.1:0-14119 GCA_006408675.1 Madoqua kirkii | reverse complement strand
TACAGATGTAGAGTTAGGACCATATGTAAAACTTTCCAGAATATTCACCAGGCAAAGGGCATACAAAGAATAATACACAAAAGCTCAGTGTAACTATTTAAAATCAGACCTGGCTATTTTTTTGCTTGCTATACAACCCGAGCCTCAGATAAAAAATATAAAGCAACCCCATGGTTTAAATCTGTCAATATCTGGAATGAGTTAATAGAACAAAATATGTTTACAAAGTTGAACGTTTTCAAGTAACTTTTATCTTGAATTATATAAATACTAGGAGATCTTGTTATAAGCCAAATGTAAGCTAAGAATAGAAATAACTTACACAATACCTTATCAATTTTATAAATGTATGTTTTCATATATAAGGATTTTAATGTATAGAATTTTTAAATGAAAAAGTATATGTGATAATGCCATTAATTGTCCAGATAGCTTTCTGATGTCTTCATTTGGAATTAGCTGATTCAGTAGTATCTACCCTTTTGGAACTGTAGAAGACTTTGCCTGGCCGGGGTACACAATGTTTTCATGTGGAAAACGCCAAGGGAAAGGGAGGGAAATAAAGGATAAGAATACATTTTTTGGAGAGTCTTCACAGTTACTTGGAAAGATGAGATGATTCAGAAAGCTTTGTTAAGTTATTGAGTTTTAAAATGGAAAAAAAAGTTTAATTGCAGTATTTCTTCACTGCATGTACATTTTTAAATCTTCAGGGAGAAGTTCATGATCAAAGTATGATAAATGCTGTTAATTTTCCTTAGACGGCACCCTTCTTAAGAATAGACACCATATCCATCTAGTTTATAATATAACATGTCACAACGTCATGTCCATGCAGTTATCTGATGGCCGAAAGTGTATATTAGCAAATTTCACATCTGAAATAGCACATCTATCACTGCCTAATGACATACATTGTATGGTAGCTCAGTGGTAAAGAATCTGCCTGCGAAAAAGGAAAAGAGACCGCCTGCAATACAGGAGACAGAGATTTGATCCCTGAGTTGGGAAGATTCCCTGGAGAAGGAAGTGGCAACCCACTTCAGAAATCCCATCCCTCTGGGTCATCCCAGTGCACCAGCCCCAAGCATTCTGTATCATGATTCGAATCTGGACGGGTGATTCATTTCATGTATGATATTATATATGTTTATATGTTTCAATACCATTCTCCCAAATCATCCCACCCTCTCCCACAGAGTCCAAAAGACTGTTCTATACATCTGTGTCTCTTTTGCCATCTCGCATACAGGGTTATCATTACCATCTTTCTAAATTCCATATATATGCGTTAGTATACTATATTGGTGTTTTTCTTTCTGACTTCACTCTGTATAATAGGCTCCAGTTCCAGCCACCTCTTTAGAACTGATTCAAATGTATTCTTTTTAATGGTTGAGTAATACTCCACTGTGTCTCTGTGCCACAGCTTTCTTATCCATTCATCTGCTGATGGACATCTTTCATTTGATGATTAATTCTGTCCGGTTTCTTCACTGATGGGCAAAGATTAAACATCTTGGTCATCAGTAAAGGAGATAACAGGAAGAATTTTGAGAATTTATCTGAGTTCCACTTTTCTTATTTGTAAAATGAGGCTTGTAACATCTATGTTTGTGAGATTTTTTGGTAGTGAAAACTAATCTTAAAGTAACAGAGCTCTTGGGGACTTCTACGAGAAAATAGTACACTTGTGGGAAGGAAAGGGCAATAAGGATAAGAAAAGGGATTCCTTTGATAGTTATTTTTCATTTTTCATTTATTTATTTGGCTGTACTGGGTCTTAGTTGCATGCAGCATGAGGGATCTAGTTCCTTGATCAGGGATTGGATCTAGGCTCCCTGCACTGGAAATAAGGAGCCTTGGCTGCTAGACCAACCAGGAAGTCCCATGATGGTCACTTTTCTCTTCTTTTTTCCCTTCCTTTCATTTCTCCTTTGCTTCCTTTCCATGGAAAGATTTCCTGAGGCTAACTGATTGAAATAGAACATCTTATCGATTTCAGAAACCTGACTCCAGGTAGACATAGTAAAGTGAAAGTTTGTTAGGAGAGGCAAAGTTTTCTAAGCTGTACCATGAAACACTAGCTCTGAAGAATACTTTTATGTGCTAGAAAATTTAAAAGTCCATAAGTAAATGACTTCAGAAATTTCTAGGTTAGACAGAATAAATCATGGGCTTTTTTTTTTTTGGATGCAAATATTTTCAATTTTTGTTTTAGCTATACCAGTGGGGCACACTTTACCAAAATTTATTTTCTCTGTAGGTTATACCTGGGAATCCATTAAACATGTTTTAAAACACAGACCTATGTTATTTATAGACAAATATTTATATATTTGTGTGGGCATGAGATGTTTATCAAGGATTCTTATTTGTTTTAGTCAACAGAAGTTCACAGAACACCATATAGACAGTATTCTGTGTCTATCAATGTAGGTACTAATTGATAATCCTCTCTCTACTAAGTGCACATATTCTAAGCACCTGACACCAAAATCTCTCTTGTTCTCTACCCCAAGGAGTCAAGCTAAAATTTCAGCCTAGAGTTTTGGAGAAGCCTGACCTCCCAAATGCTACTCTCATTGCCTCTTGGAGTGATTGGCATGATGAAGCATTAATTCCAGGTTTACTGTCAATTTATCTGCTATTCTTCAATCCCTAAACTTGTTCACATGGGATGTGGAGAATTTAGAATCTGCTCCTCACTTCAGACAGCCATTCCAGCAAAAATGTCCTCAGGACCATAGGGTAGAATGAGCATATTTGGACCCAAGTAAGTTGGAGAAGACTCTTGAGAGTCCCTTGGACTGTAAGGAAATCCAATGAGTCTATCCTAAAGGAGATCAGTCCTGGGTGTTCCCTGGAAGGACTGATGCTGAAGCTGAAGCTCCAATACTCTGTCCACCTCATGGGAAGAGTTGACTTGTTTGAAAATACTCTGATGCTGTGAGGGATTGGGGGCAGGAGGAGAAGGGGCTGAGAGAGGATGAGATAGCTGGATGGCATCACCGACTCAATGGACATGAGTTTGTGTGAACTCTGGGAGTTGGTGATGGACAGGGAGGCCTGGCATGGGGTTGCAAAAGAGTCGGACACGACTGAGCAACTGAAATGAACTGAACTGAACTGAATGATTTCCCAGTTGAGTACTTACTTCCTACTTCAAAACTAGGACCATGGCAATTAACATGGTATATATTTGTAGGATGATACATGACCCTGTTCTTGATGTAATTTTGGATAAGGTGAAAATGTGATTCATGTGCAGTGGGAATTGACAAGGGACACCTCAGGGAAAGGTACATATCTGATGAATGGTGGGAAATAAGGCTAATTTATATTCTGAGTGTCCTTGAAAATTGAATAAAGGCCTTTAGATGTGGAAGAAATGAAAGCAAGGGCCATAAGCAGCCCACAGAAATAACATGATCAAGACAGAGTTTGCGACTTCGTCTATCCTTGGTAGGGAGATGTAAGCAGGAAGGGACAGTAGCAGTTTAGGCTTGAGAAGGTGAAAACTGAAAATCTGTGGGAGAAGCCAGAGCAGAGAAGAAAGCAAGTGTAAGGGCATATTTCACAAAGTGATGCCTGTTGGAAGTCAGAATCATGCAGGGCAGAGCAGCAGGAGCGTCAGAAGCACATCTGGAGTCTTTCGCACTCTGGCAGTGTCATTTTGGGTAACTTACTGCTCCTCTGCTCTCTTGAAAATGGGGTAATGCCAACCACAAAATTTAATTAAAAATCAAAAGTGACAGTATGTATAACGAGAGTTCAGAACTCTGTTTGGTACAAAATAAGTGCTCAATAAATCACACCATTTAAAATATCATATAATTTAGAGTATTATTTGATATTAAAAGTACAGAGTTAAATAAAAAATGACCTTTGGTTCTTGAGAGGACACAATGTACTGGAATAGATTTGAAGTGAAAGACAAAAGAGTCCCAGAAGGTGGGACTGTAATGCTTACCTCTCTACTTTTCAACCTCAGGGTTTGGAACCAGAACTGGCTTTGGAACCAGAACTCCATCACAATCTTAGCTGAGTCATCCACTGGCTGCAACAGCCTTGGACAAGTTACCTTAATCTCTGAGCCACATGCTACTCACATGTAGAAAGGGATTTGAGATAGACTGTATGGTTTTACTTGATTTTAAAATTGAAGTACAGTTGATTCACAGAGTGTGTTAATTTTAGATGCACAGCAAAGTGATTGATTTATGCATATATATACTTTTTCAGATTCTTTTCTGTTATGATTTATCACTGGATATTGAATATAGCTCCTTATGCTATACGGTAGGTTTTATTTTATTTTTTTGATATACAGTAGCGTATATCTGTTAATCCCAAACTCCTAATCTATCCCTCCCCCTAGACTGTATTATTTTGCAGGAAGATTGACTCCTCTTTCTCTCTAAAGGATTATATGCCCATCACCCACGCCATGTGACTTAGAGGACCACTTTATTTGGGAAGAATCTGTTTATTAGCCCACTGCCATTGGGCTTGACCTTGACTTGAATTAGTAAAATACGTGAGCAGTGGCAATGTGTAGGCTATATTCAAGCAGAGGCTTGAGTGATTGCATTGCTTGGTTTTTGTCTCTGCCATGCCTTTAGCCTAAGTGCAGAAATGGGGGGCAGAGCCTCAGCTAATAGTCCAGAGCTGCCTACAAGTGACAGAGGCTAGAAACCAGTCTTTGGGTTTATAAGTCACTGAATTTTGGATAGTGTACCTAAATGCCTACCCCTGCAAAAGCTGACTCATTAGGGGTAATAATATAGCACAAATGAAAATTGTTAACAGAAGGTAGGTTCTTAATAATATTACCTCTTTCTCTTCTCTCCTCTCTTATGTCTGTCAACTGAATGGTAGGTAGAGGGAAAATAAAAAAGTGAAAAAAAAAATGTTTAAAGAAAGGTGAGGAAAGAGGAGACAGAGACTTGACTTGGACAAAGGTGGGAGACTTTTGAAGAATGGCCTTCATCTTAGGAATAAGAATGCTTTTCTCTTTTGGCCCATGAGATTGTCATGCAGTCTCTCCTTCTCTCTCATGCACCAGTGCTCATGTCAAGTTCATGAGTGTGAGCTCAGTCACTCAGTTATGTTCGGAGGCTCCTCTGTCCATGGGATTTCCAGGCAAGAATACTGGAGTGGGTTGCCATTTCCTCCTTCAGGTAATCTTCCTGACCCAGAGATCAAAACTGTGTCTCCTGCTGACCTCCTGCTTTGCAGGTGGATTATTTATTGCTGAGCTACCAGGGAAGCCCAATGTCAAGTTCACCTTATTCTTAAAAATAAATATGAGATGTAACATCATTATCTCTACTGGGATTAAACTATACCACAATCAAATAGGGCCCCATTATTTTTATTCCTAATCTCCTTTGACTTGCATTACAAGATTTCCTAGCTGTCTTTTTTTTTTTACATTAAATAAACCAATATAGTCATAATGAGAATTGGAAATAAAGAGAGGCTAGGCTTCCCTGGCGGAGAAGGCAATGGCACCCCACTCCAGTACTCTTGCCTGGGAAATCCCATGGCTGAAGGAGCCTGGTGGGCTGCAGTCCATGGAGTCGCGAGGAGTTGGACAGGACTGAGCAACTTCACTTTCACTTTTCACTTTCATGCACTGGAGAAGGAAATGGCAACCCACTCCAGTATGCTTGCCTAGAGAATCCCAGGGACAGGAGCCTGGTGGGCCTCCGTCTATGGGGCTGCACAGGGTCAGACATGACTGACATGACTTAGCAGAAGTAGAAGGCTTCCCTGGTGGCTCAGAGGTTAAAGCGTCTGCCTGCAATGAGGGAGACCTGGGTTAGATCTCTGGGTCGGGAAGATCCCCTGGAGAAGGAAATGGTACCCCACTCCAGTATTCTTGCCTGAAGAATCCCATGGACAGAGGACCTTGGCAGGCTATAGTCTATGAGGTCACACAGAGTCAGACAGGACTGAGCGACTTCACTTTCACCAGTAAATACAGACAATAGAGTAGTGTGGAGGAACAGTATAGATTGTGGAGAGAGGTCAACTTTTGGTTTAAAGCCACAGACTCAAATCCTTGCTCTAAAATGTGTGAAGGGACTTCCTTGGTGGTCCAGTGGTTAGGAATTTGCCTGCTAACGCAGGGGACAAGGGTCTGATCTCTGGTCTGGAAGGATTCCACATGCCTTGGGCAGCTAAGCTCCTGCGCCACAACCCTTAAAGCCTGTACTCCATAACAAGAGGAGCCTCTGCGATGAGAGGCCTGCTCACCACAACTAGAGGGCAGCCCTTGCTTGCAGCAACTAGAGAGCTCCCTCACGCAGCAACAAAGACCAGGGGTCCAAAACACATCAATAAAATTTTAAAAATGTAAAATATGCTAAATATGTGACTGGGGGTACTTAACAAACAGACTCTTCTGTGCCCAATTTCCTATTCTATTTGTTGAAAATGTTTACTGACTTATTGTGAGGATTAAATGAGACAAGCATAATGCAGAGAGTCCACATAGGAGCCTCTTTCCACATTGAAAAGTGTGTTTGGATTGTGGTTGGATATCAGCATTAACTACAGAGCATTTAAAATTAGAGTCCTTGGCCTTATCACTACAGGTTTTAAAGTCAAGGGAGAAAAGGGGATAAAGTGCTCGACATTTTTCATTTCAAAAGCTCTCTAGACATTTTCAGTGCATGGTCAGGATGGAGAATCATTGATAGACAGGAAAAACACACGGTTTTGAAGATGGAAGAAACAGATCAGATTGTAAACCATACTACGGTAAGCTGGTGCCTTAGAAGTTCTTAGTGAGGAAAAAAGAGGAAGAGGTTGGGGAGTTATGGTTAACAGATAAAGTTTTCAAAAAAAATCACTAATGGGTGGGCATGACCAGGTTAGGGATAGTAACTGCAAAGCCAGTTTTATCAGTAGAAGGAAAATTTCTTTTGATCAGTGAGAGAACTGGCCTCCACACAGTTGAAAGGTAATTGAAGTTACCTTTCAACTATCCAGCAGTGTTAAAAGAACAAAAGCAATTAAAACCAACAATATTTCCATTGTAGAGGAGGGGTGTTGGAATGGGAATCTGGGCCAAAGAAATATTAACTGGGTCAACTCAGCCATGTAGAAGTGTTGGAAAGAGCTATTAGGATTGTAGACATATGCTTAGTGTACATTTTCAATGTAATAACTACCATATGGACTTTAAACAAACTACTATTGTACACTGTAGGCTGTCTGATAGTGAGAGGCTGGGGACATAAATACTAAATGATGACTGTTCAGAAGCTGAAAACATCACCCTTAGCATCTTCCCACACACTATTTATGGACACACAGCCATATGTCCCTGAGATAAGGTGCCCTTTGAAGAGAAGGCTTTCCTGGTGGCTCAGTGGTAGAGTCCACCTACCTAACAAGAAACTTGAGTTCATTCCCTGAGTTGGGAGGAACCCCTGGACCTGGAAATGGAAGTCCTCTCCAGCATTCTTGCCTGGAGAGTCCCGTGGACAGAGGAGTCAGGTGGAGAGCTCTGCAGTCTGAAGGATAAGGCTTCCCTCCTTTCAGATTACCTGACTCCCAACTGAAGTTGCTGTTCAGTTGCTCAGTCATGTCCAGCTTTGTGTGACCCCATGGACTGCCGCAACCAGGCTTCCCTGTCCTTCAGTATCTCCTGCAGTTTTCTCAAACTCGTGTCCATTGAGTCAGTGATGCCATTCAACCATTTCATCCTCTGTCACCCCCTTCTCCTCCTGCCCTCAATCTTTCCAAGCATTTAGGTCTTTTCCAATGAGCTGGCTCTTCGCATGAGGTGGCCAAACTATTGGAGCTTGAGCATCAGTCCTTCCAGTGAATATTCAGTGTTGATCTCCCTTAGGATGGACTGGTTGGATCTCCTTGCTGGCCAAGGCCAACTGAAGTAGATGTACCATTAGAGACTAGTGGGCTCTAGCTTCTTTCTGTAGCTGAATTGTTTTGAACGTTCCTACCATATGCCTGCAGAGTCCGACCAACTGAGCCAGGTGCTAATACAAGAGTAAAATGTGAGTCTCAGAGTTCTGGCAGACTCCAAGCATATTGTAAGTTGGGAAAGTCCAGTGTTCAACCTCAGTGGCCACCAAAGGAAGCTGTTCCAACCTACACAGATGCCAGCAGAAAGGAAAGACAGCAGGGACACTCACGGCCATAGACACATGCTTTAAAACCATCACCAAACACACCGCCTGACAAAGCGGCTTCCATCCATCCCACATTCTTATATCTAGTTTGAAAATCTGTTTGTTTACTGTGATATGTGCCACAAGATCCCAATAAGTGCTTTCCAGAGAATAAGGGTGAGAAGAACAAAAATTAAATGGTGCTTTTAGAGCTCACCAGATACCAATGTGATGCTAAGACATTCTTGCAACTTGGAAACTGGAAGAATATTGACTGATGTTTGCAATGCTGTGAAGGGTTTTCTTGCTGAAAAGAACTCTAGAAGCTGGTTTAAGACAATCTGACACTAACAGAAGAGGAACAATTGTCATTATCAATGGATTTTAAAATCTCTACTCCCTACTCACCTGTCTCACGTTAGGGATTTTATTTGTGTAAGTCCTGGACTCTGTGTGTGTGTGTGTGTGTGTGTGTGTGTGTGTGTGTGTAGGAGTCCTCCTTTAAGATGATATCCCAGCATGTAGGTGCCAGGCCAGGAACCATTAAGTGCCCACATATGGTGTTTTATGGGAATATATCTGTTGCTATTATAGTGTTGTCACAAGAATGCGTGGCTCTTTAAGCCAGGAATACACATGCTCATAATAAATGATTTTTATTACCTCACATACACCATGATGATGCGCAGAAAGTAAAAAGGAAAGCCTGCTTGCTTTATGTAGCTCTGGCACTGACTCCAACTCAATTATGGGCAACAAGGGGCTTGTATGGAGCCAAGGAAAGCATAAGCGTGGGAAATGGAAAAGATAGAACCGCGCTTTCACACACTGGAGGCTGTGATTGTTCAAACTGTAACAGTCTCATTTTGTTGTTTCCTTTCCCTCCATGATCTTAAATGCTTCTTCCTTTTCTAGTGATGCCAAAACCTGAGTTGTCTCACTCATCAATGGCAACTCTTTAATCTTCTTTTTCGCTTAGCGCAAAGGACAAAGGCAGTCCTGGGCGGTTCACAGAATCTTTCCTGCTTGGTGGCAGACTTTTCCGTCTCCCTTAACCTCACCTGAGCCTTTAAGGGTAGAACTGGGCAAAAGTGAAGGTAGGGGACAGCTGTTCTCTTTCTTTTGCTGTGGAGGGTTTACACACTTCAGTATTTCTGTGTGTTTTCTGCAAAAGAAGAAGCCAAGCCAAATTTGCTGGGTTTCAGGTCTGCAGACAAAATTTAAACCAGCTGGATTTTATTGGGAACTTTTGCATGCAAGGAAACCTAGTAGAGAAACTCAAGCCAGCTTTTATCTCCATTGGAATGCGCTAATCTTTAGGTACCCCCTCCCTCCTTCCATGTCTCTGCCCTGAAGGGAGTTTTGAATTTTGAAAGCTCCTAAGAGAGCTCCTAACCTGCCAGATTATTCCACATAGTATCTGATTGGAACCTTAGCCAATGAAGATGGAAGGTACAACCAGCTCTGATGTCTCTCTAGTAAAATCTTTAGGGAGATGAGAAGCTGTGCGTCTCTGTAAACTGACATGAAATTACCTCAATTAAATCAGCTCATGAGTCCCTCCACACCCAGACTTCCCAACACACAAGCCAACACACATAATCACTGAAACACACCCACACATGCCTGGTTGGAGTGGCAAATAATGACTAATTTTTTTGGATTTGTACACAGCAAAAGTTTCACTCCTATTTTGTCTGTGCCTTATGTGAAAACTGCTACATACCTTGTTAAAAATATGCCATTTTATAGATTTAAGCACATAAGGAGCAAAGAAACATGCTGTATGATGATTATTTAGTGAGTCTGGGATACATTATAAGGCTATTCAGATTTTGGAAAAAAAATCAACAAAAGGTAATTCAACACTAGAGAAAAACTCTCTTACTCCAAATCTCAATTTAGACTTCTGAAAGAATAAGCATTTTTCCAAGGGCAAAGAAACAAAGAATATAGGCTTCCATAAGATTTTAGAATAATCATAGGAAGGAAAAGTTCTTGGCAGACTACTGGTCCTTTTGTCATTAAAGAAAAAATAAATCTCTCGAGAAGTAGTCCAATATGCAGGCAGCAAAGAGTTTTGCTGAAAATGTATTGGCCTCAAATATCAAATCACCTTCTCCAGGAATATCTGGGTACATCAAATATAAAGATCATCTCTAGCTGTTAAATTGTTACCAAAATTTAATTTTCAAGAAACTTGAGGTTTAGGGTGAGTGTAACTGGCTTCCTCCATATCACTTGAGGGAATTAGAGGTGCAAACTTGTTTCTTAAGCTGTTGTAGTATATATTAACGCATACTGTCTTCCAGCAAACACACTTTTAAGGATGTTTTTGCCCTATACAATGCTCCCTGGGAAATGTAGCATGTATAATCAATGACTATTATAAATTTTACATAATTAGATGAGAGAAGTATACTATGTTTAAAAATCACAGTTTCTGGTGCCCCAAGCTGCCTTGTTAAAATTCTGCCTCTGTTGCCTTCTGTGGGACCTGGACAAGTTGCTAACTTCTTGGTGCTTCAATTTTTCCTTTGGTGAAAGCACAAGCATCTGCTTCACCTGCTGCTTATACATATTAAGCAAGCCGTCAAACGAATAAATTAGTGCAGCACACCTAAGCCCTCAATTAGTTTATGGGGCCTGGAGGAAATAGAAGATAAGTAAGCTAGTATCTGTAGCCAGGGGACAGATTTAAACTGGTAAGCAGTGTTTTTAGATCTTTACTGAACCATTATATTAAGGGTATTTTATTTATAATATATAATATATAATAATATATAATATTATATTATATTAAGGATATTATATATATCACTTCAGTTTTCTCCATGGTATTATTTCACATCATTGAGGTGAATTGGCACGGAGATCCAGTAAAATGTTCTTTGCAGTTTGTCAAACGGGAGGATTATGTTCAAGCCTCGGTCCAGATCCTGGCACTGTTCATGTAACGCCATGTTGCAGGGATCTGCTTCTGGCCATCAGTCATTCTTTCTGCAGTTTCTTTGAGGCAGGTGATAATGTGCCCGGAAAGCACCAGCTCGACATCCACTGCATTCCGCAACAAGCGATGTCAAATGCAGAGCCACTTGCAGAGCCAGGAAAGCTTCATCTATAGACTCTACACCCCTATTCCAAAGACAGCCTTCCAGGGCAGCCCCCATACACCATCAGACAGGTTTGAGCATCCCACCTAGTCAAACCTGGAAACTGAGCTTCACTTACTCACTGCTTTCCTTGGAAGGGTGGGCCAATCTAAGGTGAACTTGTAACAAGGCCACAAGGCTGAAACTGATGGATGTTTTCTAAGTGAAATTGCTTTTCCTGTCCTGTCCTTCCATTGCTGGGCACAAAAGTTCACACTCTTTGTTACTGTTCATTCTTTTTTACTGGTTAACATGGGTGGACATTCTTGCTGTTTTTGCTTGTTCCTCTCATCTTCAGCATAGAAACCCAAGACTTTCCTTTAAATACACCTGTTTCTCCCAAGAAGGCAGGAAGGTAGTTTTCAAGGTGCTAGTCTGTTATCCTCCTCATTTGCTGGCAAAACAACTAATTTCTATTTCCTTTATCCACAAAACCTTGGCCTTGTTATTCTTATTCGGCGTCAGGGGGACAAGGACTGAATTTTCAAGAATGAACTTTGGATGCCTCTGTGTTGAGTTCTGACACAGATTCCAGCTGCCAGGACTAAGTGTCTTTGAAAGGTGAAGAGATCAGCATGGGAAATATGATTTATTCAAATGGATCCAGGGTTCATATCAGAGGTTCAAACAAGTAAACGTATCTTGCTGGTTTACCCCACCCTTTGCTTGCTCGTCACCTCTAACCACAGTTCCACTCAGTTCCGTACTCTTGTTTGAATATCAGATGTTGCTTGCAGAAACTCGAGTGATGCCACTGTTCTGAGGTTTTCTGACTTGTGCCTTTTATCTATCACTTCAGTGGTTATCAAGGTGGCCAGCAAAGCTTCGGGGCCAGTGAGAGCTCTTCCAGGGATCTGTGTTTACTTTCCATGTTTATGACATGACAGTCTTGGTCCTAGTACATCTGAGATAACTTAATAACTTATTTATACTTAATAGAAACCAGGCATCACCTCACCATTCTTTAATCGAAACCAGTGTCTCTCTTATTCTGGGGATATCTTATTGCACGGGATAAATGGGAGGTGATGAGATCTTCTGCTCCACTGGCTTGGTAAGCAAATTGAAACACATTTAGGAACCATGATTCTAGGGATGGTATTTTTCTTTCTTCCTTTTTATTTATTTATTTACTTTGTATTCTGAGACCAATTCCAGTGGACGGGTGATCTGCACACCTGCAAGCAACTTTTGGGTCACCAACTGAGCATCTTAACACTGAACTCGGTTCTGACACTGGCCACCTAGAGATGGCATCCGATTCCAAAAAAAATCCTACAATACGCCCCCGCCATACACACACACACACACACACACACACACACACACACACGCTTTAGATACCAGTCACAAGTCCATGTCATTACCTGTATTTCTCTCCTACTAGTCATAACTTGAGGTTCCTACGATTTCCTCCTTGAATTTGATTAATTTACTAAGACTGCCTTACAGAACTCAGAGAAATAGTTACTAGATTGCTGAGTTATTACAAAAATATATAATTTAAGACGAGCCAGAGGGAAGAGAGGCAGAGAGCAAGGTGTGGGAAAAGGACTCGGTGCTTTCAGGCCCTTTCCAGCATCACTGCCCACTACCTCCGTGTGCTCACCCACCTGGAGGCTCTAGAATCTCTACTCTTTGGGGTTTTCAACAAGGCTTCATACAGAGTCATGACCAGTTAAATCAGTGACCACAGGTGTGATTTCAACCGTCAGCACCCCCTGGAGGTTGTCAGCGGTAGTGCTGGAAGTTCCAACTCTCTCCTACCGCTGTTGGTTCCCAGGAACCAGCCTCTTATTTAGGAAATCCAAGGCTTTTCCAATGGACACAGCTGGTAAAGAATCCACCTGCAATATGGGAGACCTGGGTTCAATCCCTGCATTGGGAAGATCCCCTGGAGAAGGGAAAGGCTGCCCACTCCAGTACTCTGGCCTGGAGAATTCTATGGACTATACAAACGGTTGGATAGGACACTCTCTTCCAACAACACAAGAGAAGACTCTACACATGGACATCACCAGATGGTCAACATTGAAATCAGATTGATTATATTCTTTGCAGCCAAAGATGGAGAAGCTCTATACAGTCAACAAAAACAAGACCAGTAGCTGACTGGCTCAGATCATGAACTCCTTATTACCAAATTCAGACTGAAATTGAAGAAAGTAGGGAAAACCGCTAGACCATTCAGGTATGACCTAAATCAAATCCCTTATGATTATACAGTGAAAGTGAGAAATAGATTTAAGGGCCTAGATCTGACAGAGTGCCTGATGAACTATGGAATGAGGTTCATGACATTGTACAGGAGACAGAGATCAAGACCATCCTCATGGAAAACAAATGTAAAAAAGCAAAATGGCTGTCTGGGGAGGCCTTAGATATAGCTGTGAAAAGAAGAGAAGCAAAAAGCAAAGGAGAAAAGGAAAGATAAAAGCATCTGAATGCAGAGTTCCAAAGAATAGCAAGAAGAGACAAGAAAGCCTTTTTCAGAGATCAATGCAAAGAAATAGAAGAAAACAACAGAATGGGAAAGACTAGAGATCTCTTCAAGAAAATTAGAGATACCAAGGGAACATTTTATGCAAAGATGGGCTTGATAAAGGACAGAAATGGTATGAACCTAACAGAAGCAGAAGATATTAAGAAAAGGTGGCAAGAATACACAGAAGAACTGTATGAAAAAGAGCTTCATGGCCTGGATAATCACGATGATGTGTTCACTCATCTAGAGCCAGACATCTTGGAATGTGAAGTCAAGTGGGCCTTAGAAGGCATCACTATGAACAAAGCTAGTGGAGGTGATGGAATTCCAGTTGA
>SJYC01048113.1:0-13118 GCA_006408675.1 Madoqua kirkii | reverse complement strand
GGACTGAACTGAACTGATCAACTTGCACTTCCACTGCTTTCCCTAGTATCCTCATTACCATAAGAAAAGACATCCTTTTTATTCTTATCACAGGCTTTTAGCAGCAAGACCAAACACAGTAGAGATTAAACCCTTGAATATTGGGTCCCACATCAAAGTTTCCCAACAAACTGTGGATGGAAAACATTTGGAAAAGAAATTCCAGAAAGTACCAGAAAGCAAAACTTGAATTTGCCACACACTGTTAACTTTTTTTTTTTACATATGTCTACAATTACTTACAAAGCATTTAAGTGTTAAAAAAAATCTAAAAAACTCAATTAAATAGAATTGGTAGAGCACACATTACTGTAACAGCAGAGCCAACAAGAAGACTTCTCTTCTTTCCTGACAAGGCTCAGCCAGTAAAACGCCATGGACCCGATTCACTGCAGACCTCTTGAGACTTTCTTGTCCCCCTCTGTACAAGCCTTCTCCTTTCCTTGCTTGCAGGAAATTGCATCTGACTTGGCTTTACTGTAGACCCCAAATTTCAATTTTCTACTGATTCCTAATAAACTCATTTTTGTGGAAGAAATATCAGAGTTTATTGCTTATTTAACTTATATGCAGAGAACATCATGCAAAATGCTGGGTTGGATGAAGTTCAAGCTGGAATCAAGATTTCTGGGAGAAATATCAATATGCAGATGACACCACCCTTATGGCAGAAAATGAAGAGGAGCTAAAGAGGCTCTTGATGAAGGTTAAAGAGGAGAGTGAAAATACTGGCTTAAAATTCAACATTCAGAAAACTAAGATCATAGCATCTGGTCCCAACACTTCATGGCAAGCAGATAGGGAAACAATGGCAGACTTTATTTTCTTGGGCTCCAAAATCAATGCTAACAATGACTTCAGCCATGATATTAAAAGATGCTTGCTCCTTGGAAGAAAAGCTATGAAAAACCTAGAAAGCTTATTAAAAACAGAGACATCACTTTGCCAACAAAGGTCTGTATAGTCAAAGCTATGACTTTTTCCCATTAGACATGTATAGATGTGAGAGTTGGCCCATAAAGAAGGCTGAGAACTGAAGAACTGATACTTTCAAACTGTAGTGCTGGTGAAGACTCTTGAGAGTCCCTTGAACAGCAATGTAATCAAACCATTCAATCCTAAAGGAAATCAATCCTGAATATTCATTAAAAGGACTGATGCTGAAGCTTCAATACTTTGGTCACCTGATGCAAAGAGCTGACTCTTTGGAAAAGACCCAGATGCTGGGAAAGATTGAAGGCAGGAGGAGAAAAGGGTGACAGAGGATGAGATGATTGGATGGCATCACTGACTCAATGGACCTGAGTTTGGACAAACTGCATGAAATAATGGAGGACAGAAAAGCCTGGTGTGCTGCAGCCCATGGGGTCTAAAAGAGTTGGACACAACTTAGTAACTGAAAAACAACAACACATCAAAGGGACCTAAAATGGAGATGGAAGGTCACTAAGTAAGTGAAAGGTACACATGTCCAACCCTAAATGCAACGTACTTTTGACCTGGTCATCCTGAGACCACCAGGAACCTGTCTTCTTCACTCCCTAGAGACCACAGTTTAGCAACCTATCAGCTGCTGGCAAGTGACTGAATGCCTGATGTTATCAACTTAAGGTTCCATAAGGTAATCTATGTACTTCTCTGGAGTGTCTTTGCTGCCTTTATGAACCAAGCCATTTTGTATTTCCCTCGGAGCATATTTGAGTTGCTGCTTGAATCAGTGCCTCCAAAATAACAATGCTTAAGATCGCAAGTAAATTCTTTGTCTTATAGCATTTGTTGGTTGACTTCTTGATGTGTGGCACCCAGAAAGCAGTGTCTGCAAATCTAATGCCTTAATTGCATCTGAATCCTAATTCTAATCCCATGTGAAAAGAAGACATATGAAAAACAAAGGAAGAAAGGAAAGATATACCCATTTGAATGCAGAGTTCCAAAGAATAGCAAGAAGGAATAAGAAAGCATTCTTCAGTGATTAGTACAAAGAAATAGAGGAAAACAGAAACAGAGGAAAGGGAAAGACTAGAGATCACTTCAAGAAAATTAGAGATACCAAGGGAATATTTCATGCAAAGATGGGCTCGATAAAGGACAGAAATTGTATGGTCCTAACAGAAGCAGAAGATATTAAGAACAGGTGGCAAGAATACACAGAAGAACTATACAAAAAAGATCTTCATGACCCAGATAATCACAATGGTCTGATCACTCAACTAGAGCCAAACATCCAGGCATGTGAAGTCAAATGGTCCTTAGGAAGCATAACTATGAATAAAGCTGGTAGAGATAATGGAGTTTCATTTGACCTATTTCAAATCCCAAAAGATGATGCTACGAAGTGCTGCACTCAATATGTCAGTAAAATTGGAAAACTCAGCAGTGGCCACAGGACTGAAAAGATCAGCTTTCATTCCAATCCCAAAGAAAGGCAATGCCAAAAAATGCTCCAACTACTGCACAATTGCACTCATCTCACATGCTAGTAAAGTAATGCTCAAAATTCTCCAAGCCAGGCTTCAGCAATACGTGAACCATGAACTTCCAGATGTTCAAGCTGGTTTTAGAAAGGCAGAGGAACCAGAGATCAAATTGCCAACATCTGCTGGATCATTGAAAAAGCAAGAGAGTTCTATAAAAACATCTCTTTCTGCTTTATTGACTATGCCAAAGCCTTTGACTGTGTGGATCACAATAAACTGTGGAAAATTCTGAAAGAGATGGGAATACCAGACCACTTGACCTGCCTCTTGAGAAGTCCGTATGCAAGTCAGGAAGCAACAGTTAGAACTGGACATGGAACAACAACTGGTTCCAAATCAGGAAAGGAGTACGTCAAGGATGTATATTGTCACCCTGCTTATTTAACTTATATGAAGAGTACATCATGAGAGATGTTGGGCTGGCTGAAGCACAAGCTGAAATCAAGATTTCCCGGAAAAATATCAATAACCTCAGATATGCAGATGACACTATCCTTATGGCAGAAAGTGAAGAAAAACTAAAAAGCCTCTTGATGAAAGTGAAAGAGGAGAGTGGAAAAGCTGGCTTAAAATTCAACATTCAGAAAACTAAGATCATGGCATCCAGTCCCATCACTTCATGGTAAAAAATCTGCCACTGTGGGAACAGTGGCAGACTCTACTTTTGGGAGGCTCCAAAATCACTGCAGATGGTGACTGCAGCCATGAAATTAAAAGATGCTTATTCTTTGGAAGAAAAGTTATGACCAAATTAGACAACATATTAAAAAGCAGAGTCATTACTTTACCAACAAAGGTCCATCTAGTCAAGGCTATGGTTTTTCCAGTGGTCATGTTATGGATGTGAGAGTTGGACTATAAAGAAAACTGAGCACCAAAGAATCAATGCTTTTGAACCATGGTGTTGGAGAAGACTCTTGAGAGTCCTTTGGACTGCAAGGAGATCCAACCAGTCCATTCTAAAGGAAATCAGTCCTGAATATTCATTGAAAGGACTGATGTTGAAGCTGAAACTCCAATACTTTGGCCATCTGATGAGAAGAACTGACTCATTTGAAAAGACTCTGATGCTGGGAAAGATTGAAGGCTGGAGGAGAACGGGATGACAGAGGATGAGATGGTTGGAAGGCATCACCAATGCAATGGACATGAGTTTGAGTAAACTCTGTGTATTGGTGATGGACAGGGAGGCCTGGCATACTGCAGTCCATGGAGCTGCAAAGAGTTGGAAACAACTGAACAACTGAACTGAACTAAATCCCATCTCAGAACGACTGAATCAGAAATTCTGGGATGGGGACCCAATGATTTGTGTTTAGATACCTAGTAAATGATTCTCTTGCAGTGAATGTTTAAGAACTACTATGCTAAATCACTCTCTCAATAAAAAGTTTTAAAAATGATAAGGACATCTGCTTGGGCTTTTCATGATGCAATGATGCTACTGATTCCTGGATTGACACAAAGCACCAGGCTGATTCAGTTCAGTTCAGTTCAGTCACTCAGCTGTGTCTGACTCTGTGACCCCATGAACTGTAACACTCCACACCTCCCTGTCATCACCAACTCCCAGAGTTTACTCAAACTCATGTCCATTGAGTCGATGATGCCATCCAGCCATCTCATCCTCTGTTGTCCTCCCTTCTCCTCCTGCATTCAGTCTTTACCAGCATCAGGGTCTTTTCCAGGCTGATTAGGTTGGTCTATTTCTCAGTTGCAGAGAGGTTACAGGATATATAAGCTATATGATGTACATTAAATTGGACTTTTTCCCTTAAAGGTCCATAGGAGATTGTGTCCAAGCCACTTACAGTGTGGTCTGTGGACCAGCAGCATTAGCATCACCTGGGAGGTTATTAGAAATGCCAATCCCAAGTTTTCACCCCAAACTACTGAATCAGAATCTGCATTTAAACCAGAAACTATGTGATGCTTATACACATTAAAGTTTGAAATCAAATGTTCAAATTCATCATCTGCCCTATAGTCATTCAAAAATACACTTAAGAAGTCACTTATCTTGGGAAAATATGACACCTTAGATCTTTTCCAGAAATTTGTGTTTCCCACACCATCTGTGTGACATCATAATGATGACACAAACTTTATCAGTTTTTGTGATTTTCTAAATTCCTCAAAGCATCTAGTAAGAGTTAATATTTTTACTGAATTAACACTATTTTGGATAGTTCTTTATATGAATTGACTGATATAATATTTGCACCAACATTCTAGGTTAACATTGATTTTCATTTCACGGACAAGAACTTGAGGCCAAAGAGAGTAACTTGTTCACAGTTACAAATCCTGTAAATGATGGAGAAATTATTCAAATCTAGTGTGCTGGTGGGTGTTATATTGCCTCTCTAAGGCCAGGCTCTAGAATGAGGTCTATTAACACTTCCAAACGTGGCATCTGAGTATTAAAGGCTTTGTTGCTGATCATAGTTTTTAACCAAAAGCATCAGGGTTAAGACTAAGGAAGGGGGAGATAAAATGAGCCTTGTTTATATTTTAGATTTGAAAGTTAATAACGTTTTAATACATTGGTTTATCCCTGAGGCTCAAAGAAATGTCCAGAATTCTAAGTAGCTTAAAAACTAGAAGTTAAGAGTTTACCATGGATCTGAATTCACATGAGTGACAGCTAAAGTCATTCTAAAGAAATAGTTTATCTGTTTTAATTATTCTCTGTGTTGCTAACACATGTACCTGTTCTCTAAAGCATTTGCAAATAATTTTTAAAAAGACTATAGGAATACTTTTTTAAGAGGAAAAAGATACACTTATAAGTGATACAGTTACACATTTATAAGGGAGTGTCTATGAATTGGATGGGCCTCAAATTCACCATGGAGCCATTTTCATCCAGAAAATACAGAATACTAGACATTTACAGACTGTGTTATAAATATGAATACAGAGCAGCAAAATTATGTTGAATGTTCCTTGGAAAACCAAGAGATTTTTTTTTTCAGCACCTGGATTGAATTTGAAGGAAACTGGACTTGAATTAGAGTTTTGTGTAGGAACCAAGAAAAAGTCAGTGGTTTTGGCTAGATGAAGTGATTTATTTAAAGCCAAAACTTAACATAAAGCTCCTGGAATACCAACCCATTTGAATTGATTATAAGAGAAGGTAGTGTGTGTGTGTGTGTGTGTGTGTGTGTGTGTGTGTGTGTGTGTGTGTTGTGTTTGCATGCATATGCATGAACAAATGAGATACATTTTTTCAATGGGAAACTGTTTTATTTATAGTCTATAACCTTACTTTCTCAGCCAGTCAGTGATCAGATGATGACAAAAATTAAAACACAAATCTATAAAAGTAAGTTTGAGCCTCTATTAATCCACTTTGCACAAATTTTAAATTATTTTGCTTAAAATACATGTAAAATGTTTTGCAGTTTAGAAAAAATATATAGAACTATGTATTAAGCACCTCTGTACCTAAATGGATATGTTTAAAATGCTCATTAATAGTATGTTATTTTTAGATGGAGATCTTCAGATGAAATGTTGTAATGCAAGATGAAACACAGCCAAGTAAATAATCTATACACTGAACAGAAACAAATAAGATGGATGAGACAGGCTCACTAGCAATGTTTATGTATAAGATGAAGCTTCAATGGACTGATGGGTGAAAAGTGTGGCTACAAAAGAGAAATTAAGCTATAGAAATACCTACTAATAAGAAGGCCTCTTTTTTCTAGTTTCTCAAAAGATTATACATATGTTTAGGAGTTTTTACATTAATATTTCACAAAAACCAGGTAGTTTTATAAAACTACTGTGGACAATCTTTCATCCTTGTTACAACAGACAGGGCTACTGGTATCCAATAGTTTGTTAAGGGGATAACACCTATTTAAGAGCAAAAATGTGTTAGAATCAGTTGCCTATTTCAACGCTGACACAACATTGATCAACTGTAACATAGTTTCCTACTATTCATGTGTGTGTGTGTGTGTGTGTGTGTGTGTGTGTGTGTGTTGTGTTTGCATGCATATGCATGAACAAATGAGATACATTTTTTCAATGGGAAACTGTTTTATTTATAGTCTATAACCTTACTTTCTCAGCCAGTCAGTGATCAGATGATGACAAAAATTAAAACACAAATCTATAAAAGTAAGTTTGAGCCTCTATTAATCCACTTTGCACAAATTTTAAATTATTTTGCTTAAAATACATGTAAAATGTTTTGCAGTTTAGAAAAAATATATAGAACTATGTATTAAGCACCTCTGTACCTAAATGGATATGTTTAAAATGCTCATTAATAGTATGTTATTTTTAGATGGAGATCTTCAGATGAAATATTGTAATGCAAGATGAAACACAGCCAAGTAAATAATCTATACACTGAACAGAAACAAATAAGATGGATGAGACAGGCTCACTAGCAATGTTTATGTATAAGATGAAGCTTCAATGGACTGATGGGTGAAAAGTGTGGCTACAAAAGAGAAATTAAGCTATAGAAATACCTACTAATAAGAAGGCCTCTTTTTTCTAGTTTCTCAAAAGATTATACATATGTTTAGGAGTTTTTACATTAATATTTCACAAAAACCAGGTAGTTTTATAAAACTACTGTGGACAATCTTTCATCCTTGTTACAACAGACAGGGCTACTGGTATCCAATAGTTTGTTAAGGGGATAACACCTATTTAAGAGCAAAAATGTGTTAGAATCAGTTGCCTATTTCAACGCTGACACAACATTGATCAACTGTAACATAGTTTCCTACTATTCAGACTTTCTGAAAGTAAAAGTGTAAAGAGGAAAACCACTGGAGAATATGAGTCTGAAATGTTTTTGTTAAAGTGGGCAGTAGCAGCCCAGTCTTGTGAATTTCCTGATTCTTCTGCTCAAATATTTGAACTGAAAATTCCAGCTTAAGTGGAAACACAAATGAGTGAGGTTCTTAATAGGAAAGTTATGTTGTGAAGGGAGTTCTAATAAGGGGGGAAAGCAATGACATTCAGAAGGCAGTGCCGCCATAGAGACAGACATTGGTTCACCCAGCCAGCCAGCCAGCCAGCCAGCCTTCCACTCACCCTTTATTGAGCAGCCAGTGTGTACCAACCATGTTTGCAGGCATTGTGGCGAAGCTGGCACCTTAAGAGCTGCACAGTGTTACTCCTGCCTTTCCAAACACAGAAGTTTCTCATTCTCTGAGAGGTGTGAGCTAAAAGAGGTTCTGGGATCTCTCGCCAGTGACTGGGGCTTTTCCCACATGTGAATTAGAGCAGTGGTTCCCAAATTTGGTTGAAAATCAGAACCACCTGGGTGATTTTTTATACAGATGTCTGAGCTCCACCTCAGGCCTATTGAAATAGAATAATTGAGGTTAGGGCCAAATACTTATATTTTTAATGAACCCCTAGATATTTCTGAAGGAGGAACAGGTTTGAGAGCCAAGAATTCTGTGTCCATCTGCTCACTACTTTGGGGTTCTCTTCATGATCATCAGGTTCTTCATTAATAATGGAAAGACTGTTCCTAACAGTTAGGGAACTGGCTGTCTTTAGTGAAACATTAGTATAGAAACTTCTAAACATGAGTGTGTGTGTGTGTGTGTGTGTGTGTGTGTGTGTGCATGCGTGTGCATGCCAAGTCGCTTCAATCATGTCCATCTCTTTGGGACCCTATGGACTGTAGCCCACCAGGCTCCTCTGGGATTCTCCAGGCAAGAACACTGGAATGAGTTGCCATGCCCTCCTCCAGGGGCTCCTCCAGACTCAGGGATCTAACCCACACCTCTTCTGTCTCCTGCACTGGCAGGCAGGTTCTTTACCACTAGTGCCACCTGGGAAGCCCAAATACAAGTATAGTTTTTGTAAAACATCAAAAAGAAACCCCAAAGTCCAGTCCTGAATATAGTGCCAGAATCAACGGTATACAAAGGCATAGCAATTAAAATGTATAGAATATTTCCTGTGCAACAGGCATTTTATACACTTAATCCCATTCATGCTCTCTGGATGCATATAGCATCTCTTGCAGGCCCTAATAGAGGCTGAGCACAGACCCCTCAGATTCCGGAGCAAGGCTATGCCATATGCAGGAGGAGCCCATTGGAAATATAGCTCCTAACATGCTGCTGGGTATTAAGAGACTGAGTCATTGGTTCCAAGAAAGGTTGAGTTCAGGATAAAATTGCTAATTAAATGAACAGCTGCCACACTGCAGACCAGCCTAGAGGTGACTGAGAGACCAGTGGTGAGTGGGTATTCTCCCTATGGTCAAGCATGGGCAATGCTCCTGATCGTCCACTTTGTAGAGACAGATGTGGATAGAAGTTAAGACTGACGGGCAGTGATAGACTGTTTGATCAGAGACAAGGAAAGAGCATCCTTGTGAAACTGTAGACAAGCAAATGAGGGGAGGAGGCTTATGGAAGGACCAAAGTGGCCAGACCTTTCCAGTTCAGGTTAATGCCTAGAAGAAAGTACCCACCCTGGAGTAGACCCTCAGCAACCAGGTCAACTGGTGACCTGCCCAGAGGAGGCCGACCATGTCCTCTTCAGCCACCCAATGCCTGTGCACTGAACATGTGATGGCAGAGATGACAGCCACTCACAGGCCCCATATATTGGACTTTCTCTCCCTCAGGCAGGCCCATCAAAGTTTTGACAATACTAGATGTGAAAACGCCAGCAATAAAACAGATCGGTTTGGCAGGCGGGTGGCAGGTTGATGACTCCACCCAGTAAGAGGCAGAAATGCATTCCTGATGGAATTTTTATCTACTCTAGGCATGGTCTGCCTTTGTTCCTTACCATCAAAGTATTTCCTCCAGTACCTAGTCTGTCTTTGTGCAGAAGCAACCTGATGGCTCTTCCCCTTGGACCTGGCCTTGTACATCTCCTCCTTTCTTCCCCAGTGCTTTTCTGCCCCTGCAGCATGAGGTGGACATCGGGGTCCACTTAGCATTTATGAATTCATTGTTTACCATTTCCAGGGAATCAAGATTTACAGGGCCACCCCTGAGAAGTGGGAGACAGAATTTAAAGAATAAATATCTTCCCTTTTCTTCTGCTGTGAAGACAGCACAGTAAGTCCTCTGTATATGAATGAGCTTCATTCTGGGAGTGTGTTTGTTAGCCCAATTTTTTGCTAAGGCCAACAAAGTTAGCCTAGGTACCCAACTAACACAACTGGTTATATATCACTGCTTTTATGCTTGCTTCCAGATATCCTGGGCTTGAAATAAAGATAATGTACTACTGTACTCTATATAGTAAAGTACACAAAAGCACAACCACTTACAGAGGACACATGCACGTGTCAATGTGTGTGACGTGTGAACTAATTTACCTGATTGGACTTTGGGGCATGCATTCCCATCTTTGAAAGTTTTCAACTTGAAGGTTTGTATGTAGGGGACATACTGTTCTGAGATGTATTTCTCAAAACACCTTGGAAGGACCAGAAAGAAACAGGACAAATTGAAAGAGTTGGAGGAACTTTATGAATTGGTTACTTTTGACTGCATTACAGAGTTTTACAATCAACATATGCTCACAGGCAGAAACTTGCTGGGTTTTAAGCAGAGATCAGAGATTAAAATAAAGACCTTACAACATGAAAGTTGACTGTCTTAGGTCCCAAGGAGTAAGAGATGTGACTGAACAAGTTTCTCCAGTTATAAAAGGCCCAGTATTTCTGAGTCAAACAAATTGAGTCAGCTATGCAGCAAAAATCAGATTAAGGGGATTACATTTTCACTCAAGTCCATTGTTTAGATTAGCTTAAATCACTGCATTAGAGAGGCACGGGAGTGAGGAAGCAAGGTGATAGACAGACTTGGGAACTAATTCAAGAAAACACTTTTCTATTGTGGATACTGGCACATGGAACTGGCAGAAAGCAAATAGATTAGAAACCAAATGCATTTTTAAGAGATTATGTTGCCAAGGAAGCCACTAGTTCACTTGCAAAGAATCTGTGGCTGTTAAACGTGAAAACAACTCACAGTCTCTCAAGCCTTGTGACCAGAATATGTTCCAAGAGAGCTCCTGTTCCCTAAGGAGGCAGTCTTCCCCATAGCCTCCTTCAGATTTTGCCAGGGAGGATGGTGGACAAGGAAGAAGCTTCCAGAGGCAAGATGGGAACCACAATGTGGTCCTTTGAATGGGAGTTTTTATTGAGGTTATGCTTTCTCTGTTTATATATATATAGTAGTGTCTGTGTGTGTGCGTGCATGTGTGTGTGTGTGGTTGTGTTGGGGGAATGGTAGTGAATAGCTATTCTTTCTGATTCTCGAGTCCTGTCTGCTCCATGCTTCTGCAACGTCTGGACTGCACATCGCCCGAGATCCTGCTCTCTGAATGACTGGCTGTGGCTTGATGAATGTTGGGGAAATGCTGGGTCAGTTCCCTTGGATAAAAGGTAAGTGTGTTCTCTGTGGAGACGGAAGAGTGAAATAGACACTGGGCGAGTTGTTGACAGAGGCTTACTTGTCCACTGACAAGCACAGGTGCCTTATCTTCTGACTCAAAGCTGTGCCACGGTTTCCCAGCCCTCTTAGAGACAGCAGTGGCCACATGACTGGAGCACGGTCGACAGGATTCCGGCGGCGGCGATGTGCACGCTTCTGCCACCAAACCGTTGAATGCCCCTCTGTGACTGTGTGCCCTTCTGCTTTCTGGCTCACCCTGCTTTCCAGCTGAGTGGAGAAGGCTTTAAAGTCCATTCTGACACAGAAAAACATGTTCAGAAGAGGCTGGTCCTCTAAAAGTAGGCTATTATACAGCCTTTAAAAAAAGAATAAAGCTGTCATATGTGTTCATTCAGTTCAGTCGCTCAGTCGTGTCCGACTCTTTGCGACCCCGTGAACCGCAGCACGCTAGGCCTCCCTGTCCATCACCACCTCCCAGAGTCCACCCAAACCCATGTCCATCGAGTCGGTGATGCCATCCAGCCATCCCATCCTCTCTCATCCCCTTCTCCTCCTGCCTTATGTGCATATATTTACAAATGGGTCTATCATATATTTTTAAATTGGAAAGGAAATTGTCGATCAGGATGTATAGTTCAATTTCATTAAAAATATATATGTATGTGTGTCAGGGACAGGGAGGCATCAATTAAGTGCCTACAAAAGGTTCAAGGTGTGTGTGTATATACATACATATTATAACATTACAAACAAAAAAACACTGGAAAAAATGCAAAACAAACTTGCAAACGTTGGATCTCTCTAGAGAATGGGATTTGGGAAAGAATTTAGCTTATCTTTCTTTCTATATTCTTCAAATTTTGTTAAGCTAGTCTCTCAATTGTGATACTTTCCATTCCCTACTCAGATATTTGTCAAACAAACATAACAAATGGAAAGCTTTTCCCAACTGTCTTTTCTGGTCTACTCAATTCTTCCCACTTCAGATAAAGAGAATGGAGCCAGAGGGCTTTGGAAATCAGCTACAAAAGAAAGCACCCATTAAATCTATTAATAGGATTTAATCAATATAGGCAGTCTCTTTTATGTATTTAGTTTTTTAAAAATAATCCTTTAGAAAGAGGAAGCTGAGCCTTCTGGGATAGAATGGGGCTATTTTCAAATCTCTTTTAGAGACTGGTTTATAGTTGGCATAAAAAGACAGCTTTGTACCAGGGAATAAGAGAATATTCCTGACAGCATGCCAGAGAAGGCAATGGCACCCCACTCCTGTACTCTTGCCGGGAAAACCCCAGGGATGGGGGAGCCTGGTGGGCTGCAGTCCATGGGGTCGCTAAGAGTCGGATATGACTGAGCGACTTCACTTTCCTTTTCACTTTTATGCATGGGAGAAGGAAATGGTAACCCACTCCAGTGTTCTTGCCTGGAGAATCCCAGGGACGGGGGAGCCTGGTGGGCTGCCGTCTATGGAGTCGCATGGAATTGGACACAACTGCAGTGACTTAGCAGCTGACAGCATGCAGTATACACACATATGTGAGGACTGATATGTGCACATATGGACATGGCCAGATGGTCAATTCCAAAACCAGACAGATTATATAATTTGCAGCTAAAGATGGAGAAGATGTAAAAGGTCATCAAAAACAAGACTGGAAGCTGACTGGGGCTCAGATCATTAACTCCTTATGGCCAAGTTCAGATTTAAATTGAAAAAAGTAGGGAAAACCACCACACCATTCAGGTATGACCTAAATCAAATGCCTTATGATTATACAGTGGAGGTGACAGATAGATTCAAGGGATTAGATTTGATAGAGTCCCTGATGAACTGATGGAGATTTGTGACATTGTACAGGAGACAGTGATCAAGACCATCCCCAAGAAAAAGAAATGCCAAAAGGCAAAATGGTTGTCTGAGGAGGGCTTACAAATAGTTGAGAAAAGAAGAGACGCTAAAGGCAAAGGAGAAAAGGAAAGATATACCCATCTGAATGCGGAGTTCCAAAGAATAGCAAGGAGAGATAAGAAAGCCTTCCTCAGAGATCAATGCAATCAAATAGAGGAAAACAACAGAATGGGAAAGACTAGAGATGTCTTCAAGAAAATTATTGATACAAAGGGAACATTTCATGCAAAGATGGGCTCGATAAAGGACAGAAATGGTATGGACCTAATAGATGCAGAT
>SJYC01048110.1:0-18194 GCA_006408675.1 Madoqua kirkii | reverse complement strand
TGTATCTCTTTCATTATCTTTATTTTCTAGATATTCTTCAGTTTCTTATTCTGGTTTTTTATTTGAAACATTAACTATCTAAGGGAGTAATTTTGCAAATAGAGTTGATCATTTTGTTTTAGTTTTGCTATAAATTTCTGGTTACATCATATACCATAAGAGAATGTGGTCTGTGTGATTTCTGCATATAGAATGTATTACATTTACTTTTGTGACCTAATATATAGTCAAACTTTGTGAATATTCTCTGGCACTTAAACATGTTTATGGTGAAGTTTTGTTTCTAAAAAAGTAGGTAAGATTTCTTCTAAGCAAACATTTTTTTTCACTACTTTCTGGAGCTTATACGTATAAAAAAACAATTGCCTATAAACCGCTAAACACTTATAATTGACAAAATATAATCTCACTTTCCAGTGTATATATCTGTATTGAGCAAAATTAATTGAAAAAAATAGTCTTTATATCACCTTCTTCGGCCTTTTCAAATAGAGGAGTTTTAAGATCTGTCACAATTTGAGGAGTCTTGTACAGGGGACATAAGTTGTATTTTAAAACCTAACTGTTCTGCTTTGCTCCAGATATAAGCATTTCTGCAGGAAAGATATATGATAAAGTCTTAACACTCTCACTGAAAAAGTTGTTTTTCATTGGGAGTTTTTTTTCCATCTGAATTACATTAACGATAATTTAATAAAAATACTGGAAATCTCCCTAAGGCAAAATCTTCTTGAGCAAATGACAGAATTTGTCTTTTCATCTTGACAACTAATATTGTGTAATATTTCCATCTCCTCTATAAAGTATTCATTAAGAAACTATTTGCACATGGTGGAAAGAAATAGAAGACACACAGTCCTTAATCCCTGAATTAATATGTAAAAGATAGAAATTACATAAGAAGAGACATGTATCTGTATATTAAAACATTATACACATTAAGTACAAGATACTTTAAAATGGAGGGAAATTAGGTGACATTTTAAAAATTAATTTAATCAGAAGCTAATTACTTTACAGTATTGTGGTGGTTTTTGCCACAATACATTGACATGAATCAGCCAGGGGTGTACATGTGTCCATCATGTTCTAGACGCTTCACTACACACTTCGGAGAGGTTATGAAATCCAGGATTCCTTGTAGAGGAAAAGTATCAACTCTGTACCAGTTAATCTGAGAAAGTGTTGATGCTAAGGTGAGGCACAAGCAAGAGTGTATGTTTCAGAATCATCACGGAGCTTCTCAAAGGCCTATAGCAGCAGACTCCATCACTTGCATTAACATATTTTATTTTATAGGGAAGCTCAGTTATGTCATGCTGAGAAAACTGAGTACAAATCACTCCAAGTTAATAAGGCAGAATATCCAGTGCTTTGGCACTGGAATCAGGTAAAGCTGGGTACCCACCATGGAGACATCTGGCATTTTTTACATGGATTACTCTAAAAAAAAAGTGTTCCCTGGCTGGTTAAAATGTCATTTGGTTTCACTGTTAGTGTAGATAAATATATGATAGATAATAATATTCTATGAGAATATTAGTGTAAGCAAACATTTTTACCAATTTCCTTGATTGTATGTGATACTATTATTTTATTACACCTAAAATCACTTTTTGGCAATTAAGTTATTGTTTTCATTAAATGCTTTTTAATTTTTTATTTATTTTTTGTCATTGAGATTAAGACTAATTCCAAACACATTAGGGGAATTAAAAGGTGCAACAAGTCTGCATCTTTGAATCAATGAAATCCAGTAGTTCACTTAATAAGAACTTTTGAGCTTTAAATGAGTTTGAAAATGTAAACTGTATTATAAAAATAGTTTCTGCTATTAATTTTAGTATTATCTCAAGAGAAATAATTAGCAAACTTAAACTAACTGATAATCATTTACAAGACAAGATCCTTGAACAAAACTTTCTTAAGAATTTTGGCATTCACTATGGTAAGCTGTCAGTGATGCCATCCAGCCATCACTCCGGGAGTTGGTGATGGACAGGGAGGCCTGGCGTGCTGCGATTCATGAGGTGGCAAAGAGTAGGACACGACTGAGCGACTGAGCTGAACTGAACACGGTAAGTTGAAGGAAAAAAAAACTCAAGCATTCTGCTGAGATCTTCACCCTTTATCTTACAGAATGTGCATTAAAAGGAAGTAGTTGTCTTTTTGGACAAATATTTGCAAGACCTGGAGCTACTCTGCAAGCTGGAATGACTGATAGTGAAGGTGTGAGGAGAGTTAAAGTTAAAGAAAGCACTTTACCAAGGGCCAGCCCTTTAGGAAATGATGTCACTAAATCTCATTTTTCAATGGTTCAAGCAGGTGACAAAAGTGACAGATCTCTCCTTGAGCTATCATACTGAGCCCCTCCTCCAAACTAAATGTTTATTTTGATCTTTAAGTGAATTCAGTATATATGGATTTATATTCATTTAAAGACAATTAAACAATACTGTGCCTGATAGAAAGCACCAGGCAAGCAAACTAAATTATCTTGGGATGATTATCCTAGGAAGCAGAAGATTCATCCCATAATTATACAACTAGATGCTGGTTTTTAAAGAAAGCTCCTTTAACGTACTACATATAGTTTTGATTCTATTCTTTCTTCCATCGTCTTACTCATTTCCAAAGAGGCCCATTTCACTGTGACTTTCTTACCACACCTAAGATCAGTTTGAATTTTCAAGGAAAAGTGTTTATTGAAGACCACAGTGAGGAAAAGAGAAAGTCAGGGTGTTGGATTCAATTTATGATTCCCAGGAGGAGTTACCTGCAAAGGTAAAGTCTAGAGTCCACTAGCAGCCGGAGTGGAAATTTTAATAAGTTGAGCAGATCATTCACACCTCTGCTCAAAATCCCTCAGCACCGCTCTGCTTTCTTGGAGTAAATCCTATCTCTTATTCCTCTCCGCCTTGTACACTCTCCCCTCCTTGCATGACAGCCTGCCACATACATTTCTTCCCTGGCACTGGCTCATGCTTTTGTTTGGTATCTCTTCTTTCCGAAACTCATGGAGAGAAGCTCATTTTCTCGCTCTTCAACTCCTGTACAATGTCTCTCCTGGGTCCATCCCACTGCTGCTGCTGCTGCTGCCAAGTCGCTTCAGTCGTGTCCGACTCTGTGCGACCCCACAGACGGCAGCCCATTGGGCTCCGCCATCCCTGGGATTCTCCAGGCAAGAACACTGGAGTGGGTTGCCATTGCCTTCTCCCATGCATGAAAGTGAAAAGTGAAAGTGAAGTCGCTCAGTCGTGTCTGACTCAGCGACCTCATGGACTGCAGCCCACCAGGCTCCTCCGTCCTTGGGAGTTTCCAGGCAAGAGTACTGGAGTGGGGTGCCATTGCCTTCTCCAGATACTACAAATCTTTTATTTTTTCTGCCTTTCACATTCCCCCTTATTGCACATGCATGTGTGTGTGCTTGTGAATCTCCAGAATACTCATCATCATACAATATAAGAATGTTAGTCCCTCAGTCGTGTCCAACTCTTTGTGACCCCGTGAATTGCCCACCAGGCTCCTCTGTCCATGGCATTCTCCAGGCAAGGATACTGGAGTGGGATGCCATTCCCTTCTCCAGAGCATCTCCCTGACCCAAGGACTGAACCCAGGTCTCCTGAATTGCAGGCACATTCTTTACCATCTTAGGCACCAGGGAAGCCCATTTATAACCGTGAATAGTACACACGTTCCCCATTTATTTTCTATATACACCCTCTGAAAACATTCCACAGAGCAAGCATTTTTATATCTTATAACCAGATGTGTAAAATAGTACTAGATGACTGGTAATTGCTTTTTGAGTAAACAAGTCGATGACTAACATTACTGCCCTGAGAATCCAAGGCAAGAGGTTGGGAAGAGGGGAAGAGGTGCATTCCTGGCACCACGACACGTGTGTGAGGGAATCTGAACTCTAGCTCCTTCCTCATCTCCATCCCCAAAACACAAAAGATTTATTGTGAAGTGTGAAGAATCACCTCATCAGAATCCTGAGAGGTTATCAGCCTTATATAATCATATCCCCCAAAGCCAATAATAAAACTGACACATAAACCAGGTCTATTAAGCAATTCATGAGTCTCACTTGAATCTGTAATTTTATTAGTAATGCTATTTCATGATTACCCAATCCTGACAATGATTTTTTTTTAAATTTCCAAAACATATTATGCATTTGAGTCTCCAGAAGAATGCTACACATGTCCCAGAGATTCAAAACGATGAATTGTCTGGCTTTGTTTACATCATATTGGATGACGGTGGGAACTCTAGCTAATGGGATGAGATCAAGTGTTGGGACTGAAGTGTAACAAATAAGGTGCCAAATCAGAGAGCAGGGTAGGCATGTTTTTACTCACCTGCATAATTCATCATCTTGGCAGCTGTGAATTACAGCAAGGCAGGTGGGGGTTGGAACTCTGTTCACTGCACATGGCCTGCTGTGGAGTGCTTCTCTGGACTGTTGACAAGGCTCATCAGCGGGAGCACAGTCACAGAAAGCCAACATCTGGGCAATGTTAAACGGCATATTTTGATAGAAGAAGCGGATGGCTGCTTGGCAGTGTTTCACATCGCACAGCTTTCCATCCGCTGAGCAAGCTTTCAGGTAAAGTGCCAGCTGGGCATTGCAGAGTGTATCCCCAACGCAAACCTCTGCCACTTCCAGGCAGGACTGGACCCCTCTGCCTCCTAGAAGGAAGGATATGTCCAAGTTGTGGAAAAGTAAACAGAGAGCTGTGCATACAGAATCTGCATAACACCATGAGAAATCCATGAGCAAAATATATCAATGTGCCCTTATATTGCTTTTGGCAAATAGTCCTATTTATTTTGTTTACCTTTTTTTTCAGAGTTGGTATAAACTTACTGGTCCTGAGAAGTGGGCTGCTTGAACAATCTTTCATCTGCACTGGATATATATTATGATCCAGAAATGGTGGGGAGTGTATAGGACTAAAACTGGACTGCAGAAAAAAATCTTTGAGCCCAAGTTTCTCACATGTAAACAATACATCTTTAGAAACTGGATTTGAACACACACTGATGGTGTGTTCAGTGGCTCAAATCAAAATGATCCTTGTTCTATTGCACTTTTTATTTGAAGGAGAAATTGTGACTAAAGTTTCCATGTAGCTATTCCAACATGTAAAAATGTTCACATTTTGGATCTATAGTCTTTGTTTTTAATTGTAAGTATTTCTCCACAAAATTGTAAATAAATGATAGATGAGCAAAATAGATGCTTTGAAATATTAGTGGAAGAAATGCAATGATTTGTTGCATTTTCGAGTATTAGAACAGTTAAAATTCACATGACTCATTTTGTAATGACATATCTTGAAGAAGCCTAGTAACTATATTTCAAGTTATATTGTCCAGTATTCACAATGCAAATCAAAATGAATATTTATAAACATTACCATGATAGGAAAGAGTGGTGAGATTCCACTTGTATCTATTATCCTCTTTCATGTTATCTAGAAGAAAAAGAGACTATTTTATTCATGAACAATTTTCTAAATTTAGGAGAATGTAGACAACATTTGTCAATCTGTACTCCAGTAAAAATACATATAAGCTCATGTAACCCTTATTTAACCTTGGTACACAGAATTAGTGAGGTACAGATGAAGAAAAATAAACCACTGTAACATCATTCAAGTCAGTTAAACAGCTCTGTTCTGAGTGTTCAGTTACTCAAAGATTTAAACAAATGCTAATGACTAGGCCATGTGCAGAGAAGTAAACAAAAAGTCTGTCTGGGGAGAGAGAACAGAAGAAATATTGTCTGAACCAAAAAAGCGTTCACCAGTAAGGTCTTAATTAGATTGAAAGGTAATTTAAAGACTATTTCTACCTCTGACTATCTTAGCTTCCCAGAGTTTTTAGGAATTATAATTATAGAACTGGAGAGGTTGATGACCATCTAATTCTAAAACTCTTTCATTCAAGAAGCATTGGTCAAGTTCCCACTGTGTACCAGGTGCCATATTGAATACAAATTTTCAGTCCTTGTTGTCAGATGTATATAGGAAATGGGAACATAAAATCAAAATAAAGTAGAAGGAGAAGACATATTCATAGAGTGATAGGGGAAGACTATGATCAGATTTTTATTTTAAAATGAAAGTTCATTTTTTGCCACTGGCTGTTGATTAAGATATTGGCTTCCATTACAGGCTATTGATTAGGAGATTGATTTCTGCTGTGGCATGTGTCTCTTCATGATTCACCTTGTCCCGACTTGAGCTGTCTGTCCAAGCTCCCTGCCTGCCCATCTATGCACATATATGATGGTACAATCATAAAACAATTCTTTTTACCCCCAAGGGTGTCAGACTTTCCAGACTATTTGCATTGTTCCATCTGTTCTTATCATATATGGTTTTCATATCTCTACTGGTTACGTCTCAGGTAAAGAATCATTGTCTCTTCAGGAACCCACCTTCCTATGTTTCAGAAAAGTTCCTTCTTCTGTTCCATATTGAATGAAATCCTGATAAGCAAATTTCCAAGAATCCTATAGCTTTTTAACAGATACAAAAGTCTAGGTTAGCTAGACCATCTATGATAGGTTAATAGCTGTGCTTTGGCACTGTTTGGTATGACTGTGCCATTGTTTAAAACATATTCAAGAAACCATCATTAAAATATAAATAAACACTGAATTCACTTATTGTTATGAACTAAATTTTGTTTGCTTCCAAGATTCATAAGTTGAAGCCCTAAATCCTGATATAACTGTATTGGGAGATGGTGTCTCTAGGGAAGTAATTAAGATGAAATGATGTCCTAAATGTAGGGCCCTGATCTGGTAGGATTAGTGTTCTCATAAAAAGAAACATTAGCAAATTTCCTCACTCTTCCCTGGCCACGTGTATATCCCACGGGAATGTCCTGTAAGAACCTGGCAAGAAGCCAAGGAATTTACAAGCCAGAAAGAGAGCTCTCACCAGAAACTGACCCTGCTGGACTTTGATCTGGAACTTCCAGTCTCCAGAATGATGAGGAAATAAATTTCTGTTGTTCAAGCCACCCAACCTCTGGTAATCCACTCAAAAAACCAGCAATTCTTACAAAAACAATTATTTTATCATGTGGAAACAAATTCTATCTTGAATCCATATTATTTTATGTAATACGAGTAATGCACTGTAACAAATAGTTTGCACATTAAATTCTAATTTCAAATAGTACACACATTGGTATATTCAAATATTTTCTGGAGAATATTTTAAACTGTAGCTTAATTGCTGAAAAGGAGCTAAAGTGCAGTATTTCATGGAAACACAGGGAAGCATGGGCCCATCAGAACTTCATCTCTGTTGTATGATCATATATATCAAATAATGCACAGTGTTTATATATACCATATCTTTATCCATTCATCTTTTGATGGACATTTAGCTTTCTTATGTGTCCTGGCTATTGTAAATGTGCTGAAATGAACACTGGGGAGCATGTGTCTTTTTGAATAATGGTTTTCTCAGGGTATGTGCCAAGAAGTGGGATTCTTTGTCATATGGTAGCTCTATTTTTAGTTTCTTAAGGAATCTCCATACTGTTCTTCATTGTGATTGTACATATATACACTGGAATATTACTCGGATATTAAAAAAAAGATAAAAATTGGGGCATCTGTAGAGATGTGGATGGACTGGAGTCTGTCATGTAGAGTGAAGTAAGATGGAAAGAGAAACAGAAATATTGTGTATTAATGCATATATGTGGACTCTGGAAAAATGGTACAGATGAACCCATTTACAGCGTAGGAATAGAGACACAGACATAGAAAACAGATCTGTGGACTTGGGGCAGAGAGGGATACACAGAGAGATTGGGATTAATGTGTGTGCATTGACACGTGTAAAACAGATGGCTGGCGGGAAGCTGCTACGTAGATTGGGGAGCTTAGTTTGGTGTTCTGTGGTGACCTAGATGGAAGGGATGGAGTTGATAGGTGTGAGACAGGCCCAAGAGGGAAGGGAGATATATACATACACACACACACATAGCTGATTCATTTCATTGTACAGCAGAAACTAACACACCATTGTAAAGCAGCTATTCTGTAACTTAAAAACACAGTGTTCCCTCTTCTTGATCCACTAATACTGAAATATATGCGGACTCTGCTATCTTCTCACCCTTCTACTTCTCTAGTCAAGACACCACGCGTTTCTATGTTGACCTCACCTACCCACCATGATCCCCTTTACCATCCATCAGTGAATGACCTCCTGATTTATACCTGCTGTGCACAGCTCATTTCTGTGCGTCATGCAAGGCATTTTAGGCTTCAATTCCATACTGAGAACTGTCTACTTGATATCTCCACTTGGGTATCTAATAAACATCTCATACTTACCACATCCCAGGCTGACTCCTGACCTCTCCTCTGTCTCACTCCCAAAGCCTCTTCTTCCTATACTTGTTTCCATGTTAGTCAGTGAAAATAAGGCAACCACATCCTTTCTAATTACTCAGGACAAGAGCCTTGGAATAAATGTTGATTCTCTTTTGTTGTTGCAGCCCCATGTGATCCACTCATACAAGCATACTAAGACTCTTGACCGCTGTCCACACTGTTCCAACACCCATCATCTTTTTGCTGTATCATTAGATAAATTTCCTAATCGGTCTTCCAACTTGGGTGTTTACTTCTCTTCAGTCAATTGTCAACAAAAAATCCAGAGTTTTCCTCTTAAAGATATACATCAGACCATGACACTACTCTGGCTCAAACCCCTCACTGGTTTCCTGTATCACTTATAGTACGAGCCAAAGATTTTGAAATGACCTACAAAGCCCTTCACGATCCTGCCCCTATTTTATTTCTGGTCTCATCTCCTGCATCTCATCCCCTGCTCTCTCATCTCCACCCCTAGTGTCATCTTTGCTCTTCTTCAAGACCCTTCCCAGCTCACCTTGAGCTATTTCTGCTGCCCGGAGTTCTCTTTCCCCAAATACCCACATGACTCATCCCTTGCCTCTTTCTATCTTCACTCAAACATTAATTTCTTCAGAACAACTTCCTGGCCATCCTATTAAAATGACAAACCACCCACTCAGATTTCCTTTTGCCCCTACCCGTGTTATTTTCCTCCTTAGCATTCATACTGTTTCTTTTTATTTTTTTTAATTTAATTTATTTTTATATTTTATTGGAGTATAGTTCATTTACAATGTTGTATTAGTTTCAGGTGTACAGCAAAGTGATTCAGTTACACACATGGTCATTCTTTTCCAGGTCCTTGTTCCACATAGATTATTATAGAATTTTGTGTAGAGTTTCCTGTGCTACACAGTAGGTCCTTGTTGATTACTGATTTTATATATAGTAGTGTGTGTTTATGTTAATCCCAGGCTCTTAATTTATGGCCCCATCCCACCATATTTCCTTGTGGGTAGCACTCATTCTTTCATACCATTTAAAATATACTCTCCAAATCTTTTATCGTATTAATATGCTCTTACTGATGCTTTTAAACTGTGGTTTTGGAGAAGACTCTTGAGAGTCTCAAGGAGATCCAACCAGTCCATCCTAAAGGAGATCAGTCCTGGGTGTTCACTGGAAGGACTGATGTTGAAGCTGAAACTCCAATACTGTGGCCATCTGTTGGTAAGAGCTGACTCATTTGAAAAGACCCTGATTCTGGGAAAGATTGAGGGCAGGAGGAGAAGGGGATGACAGAGGATGAGATGGTTGGATGGCATCACCGACTCAATGGACATGAGTTTGGGTGGACAAGGAGTTGGTGATGGACAGGGAGGCCTGGCGTGCTGCACTCCCTGGGGTCGCAGAGAGTCAGACGCGACTGAGCGACTGAACTAAACTGAACTGAACAGCCTACTACTAAGATCCCGCTTTGGTGATCTTGATACTCACTTCCCCAACTGCTGGTC
Source organism: Madoqua kirkii (assembly GCA_006408675.1). NCBI lineage: Eukaryota > Metazoa > Chordata > Mammalia > Artiodactyla > Bovidae > Madoqua > Madoqua kirkii. The sequence goes on along the minus strand of SJYC01048110.1, from coordinate 8,279 downwards.
TTTGTCAGGCAGTGCTCCATTAAAAGGAAGTTGCCACACCTAGGGGGACAGACTTTTCCAGGGCACAGCTCCTATGTAAGGACTAGTCCATTTGAGGGGCTCAAAGAGGCAGCATCTCTAAAGGGCCATTTCAGGGCTAAACTTCTTGTGGAGTCAACTAATTTTGCTGTGGTAATTGTCTTGCATTTCAATTTGTCCCACCCCCTAATCCTGTTTTTCCCTCTTCAGCCTACATTTTGTTCCTGAGCCTCCAGCCTAATACTATTTTGTATGCAAACCTCTGTCTCAATGTCTGTTTCCAAAGAATCTAACCAAGACACCCTGCAGTTAAGAATATAAGGTCCTAGAGAACAGTGATTTGTGTGTGTGTGACTTTTGTTTGCTTTTTCCCCAGGTCTTAGAACACAGCCAAGGACATGGTAGGCACCAAGGAAATATCTGCTAGATAAATAAATAATCATCCCTTACTATATTATCTATTTCTTTAATTTTTAAATCCCTTAAAATCAATAAGTTTTTAAAATGAAGGGCAGTGTTATTATTGCATTGTTTTTTTTTAATCAACCAGACTTAGGACTTAGCACATTTTCACTGTCTTATAAGTACTTGTTCAATGAATGGATGAATAAAACTCACATTATTTTAAAGCATTTTGACATTTCTATCTTTCTTCATAATCCCTTTTAGACACAGTCATAGCAATATATATATATATATATATATATATAAAATTTTCACTTTCTGGGAGAAACAGGCAGAAATGACAGAGCTGGAATCAGAAATTATTCTTTGGTCAGTTGGTACTTGTGATTATACTTAAGATTCTACAATTCTTCCCTTAAATACTGACCTGAAACAATGCCCAGGTTGAGTTCATTTTCATTGTCTTCAGTGAAGGATGGAAATGGATTTATTTGAGCATCCTTTATGCAAATGTCCTCAGACAAGCTTTTCCAAATTTTCATGCACTCTGCTTTCAAAGGGTCAGTGCATTGACAATTCCACAAGACTGTTTCTTGCAGACTTTCTCTCAGCACTGCACAGAGGTAGCTTCCATCAAGGGTCTTGCATTGTTCTGACTCCCTCCTGCAGGTTTTCTTGAAACTCTCATACAAAAGAGCACAGTGTTCAGATTCCTGGCACACACGTGCTGCCATGATGCAATCGCTCTTTTCTTCCATTGTTAATGGTGTCTCTTTCTCATGGAGCCACTCTGTGATGTTTGAGTGTGAAGCCAAATTCGAGGACAGTGCTGATTCTTCTATATTTTGAAAAATGACTAAAATTAAATGAAGCTCATTTAGTTTAAATTTAAATAAGCTCATTTAAAAGCCTCTTAATGTTTCCTAAAATGTCCGTAGACATATTTTATAAATATTCGACTGTTTTTCAAAAACCACTGAATACATTATTTCAAGAAAACTATTGCAGATGACTTTTATTTAAAAAAACTGAAATAAAAATATTGCTTATTTATAGTTTATGTAACAAAGCATAATGGTAATGCTCAATTTCTTTGCTGTTTCATCATCATGATTTCCTTCTGTCTTTTCATTACATTTGATGATGATTGGTAGAAATCATTGTAACTTACAATGCTTAGGAAAAGCTAAAGTATTAATCTCTCTGTCGTGTCTGACTCTACATGACCCCATGGGCTGTAGCCCTTCAGGCTCCTCTGTCCATGGGGTTTTCCAAGCAAGATACTGGAGTGGGTTGCCGTTTCCTTCTCCAGGGGATCTCAGCCCAGGGATTGAACCTGGGTCCCCCATATTATAGGCAGATTCTTTACTTTCTGAGCTACCATCCATTATTTCTCTCTGTGTAAACTTTGTATATTTCTATTTCCTCCTAGAAATATACCTATAATTAAAGTGTTTCTCCACAGTTTTCATTATTTCCCCTTTAAAAAGCCTTTTTAAAGACAGTTTTGTCCCTAATTCTCTTGCCCACTCATGAATTTTTAATTCCACAGATTTATTGTGTATCTATTCAGGGGCAGTACATATATCTGCACTTTATACATGTGAGAAGTTTTCTGCCCACGCCCAAGAACCAATTTCCACTCCTTGGAAGTTATATCCCTCATAGAGAATGTATGTTCTACTAGAGAATTCCAATAGACCCATAATTATATAAACTTTATATGAAGAAGATAAAAACCACCTCAGTGTAAGAATCCTTACTTGACCTAAGGTTTCAATAGTGTATACCATCTATCTCTAAAATGTCTCATCTCCCTCTGAGGTCCTTCATGTGGACCTCCACAATGAACACTTTCTTGACCCTATAGTACATAGGGTCATGCAGAATTGGACATGACTGAAGCAACTTAGCACGCACACACGCATGCAAGTTAAAGATAATATAATCAACTTCATAATATGAAAATGTTTACTTAAAAACTACCAGGACACTCTTAGAAACACTGTTCAGAATACAGGCTCTTTACTGAATATGTTTCGAAACACACACTGCAGTAGATTTCTACATATTTATCAAATAACAACTCACATGAATTGTTATAATTATTTAAGGGAGATTTCTCTGCTGGAACACAAACCATCTCTCCTACCCCTTTTAGACAGCATATGCAAACTTGCATGGATGGGATATATATGAATTAATGCCATCTACACAAAATTTGTTCCATTACATTGGTAATTATATCTTTTGAAATAATTAATCTGGGCTAAATGAAATAATCAGGCTAAATGTCAATTTTACTTTGCTATGTTTTAAGCTAACCAAGAGCAGGGAGTCTCTTAATTGATCTTTATATCCCTCCTCCAGTGCTTAGTATCTACACCTATTAACTGAATAATTAGTATTTTATGAATGAATACATGATTTAGATGCTCAAAATATGTTTACAAATTAATTATATATTTATTTATCATTTACTAGATGTCTGGCACTGTGTTGAATATTTGTCATATTAAGAAAAAAAAGAAAAAATATAAAAACTGATTTGCTCAATAAACTTATAATCCATAATAAAGAACAGAAAAGTAGATGTCTGTTATATGTTGAGAAATATTTTGGGAATGCACATGAGGGGGAGAGAGAGAAAGATCATATACTGATGGAGTGATGATGAAAGAGTTGGTGGAAGACGCTGCAGTTGACATGACAAGATTTCAACTGTCACTTCCTTTTTCAATGTAAGCTGAATTATAAGCAAGCAGCTAATGAGCTGTGTAAAGACCATAGTCGGAGCAGGTCTGCCATGAAGTGCATTTGTAAGATCATTTCGGTCTTCTGTGCAGGGTTTCTGTACCCTGACCTTATCAATGTTACCACAGGGTAGCATTTATTAAGTATCTATTGTGGAAAAAGTGGTTTAAAAATGGGGACTGATTTCAACTTAAGTGCTCTAAATTTGTATGTACCTATATTTTGGTATCTATATTTTGTTGCATCTTGGTCTGATAGAAATGGTTATTGAGATATAAATGAACTAGTCCTACCATCTTGAAACAAAAGTCAACAAATAATTTTAGTATTTCTATATGCTTTTGTTTCAGCCTACTTCAATATAAAACTAGAAAAGGCCTATTCATTAGGTAACTAATGTCATTTTAGTCTTTATCTTATTTACTTCTCTGCATTTACTGTTGATTATTTTCTATATGTCTTTCTCTGACATTGGCTTGAAAATTCTTCTGTGGTTCTTTCTTTCTGTCTTTAAAATCTTCCTTATGATTTCTTCAACTAGGTCATGAAAGTATTATAAAAACACTTACATTCTCACTTCACATCTTCTTCTGGCCAGTCTGATCCTCCTACGTGCTTGTATCTGCTTCTTACAAGCCACTGACTCACAAATCTTGCATGTACTCAATGCAAGATGCATGTTTCCAAATGCCAGCCAAATGCCCTATCATTGCTTTTTCTAAACGATATATTCATCATGTGAAATGTAAAGCAAAGTACGAACATTCCTAACACAAATGTGTCAAAGTGTGCCACCCCCATGCAAACTCTCCAAATAAAATTCATCATTGTTGTCTTTCAGCCCTGTCTCCACATAGAGTGATACCCTGTGCCAAGCCAGCAACTTATATCATACATTTAATAACATGCCCCACTCCTCATATCTGGTGGTAGCCAATTCCCACTGATTATGAGTCATAAGCATTTATTAAGCGTCTCTTCTCCATGAAGTCCTCAGCACCAGTGCAGAAGTTTAGGCACACGTCACATCTCTCCCAGTTTATTCTGTTGGCTCTTATCCTTGGCCTGCAACTTACCCTACCTCCACTGCATCCTCTAAACCACCCCCAATGGAGTCCTGAAAAATACTGATTCCAGATTCTTCTGTTCAAAATGCATTAGCAGTTCCTCAAAAGTCTGATTTATTTTCAGTATCATCTCCTGACTCCTCTGTTCTATAATCCAGCCTAATCAGGAATGTGTTTCTTCCCAGTGTCTCCTGCTTCATTCTATTTCCTCCATCTGGAATATCATTTTATTTCATCTGCCTAAGGAGTTCAATTCACCCTAAAAGGCCCAAGTCTGTCATTTCTTCTTTGAAGGCTTCTGAGACACCATTCAAAAAAAAAAAAAATTCAGATGAAGCTCAGTCGTGTCTGACTCATGGCAACCCCATGGACTGTAGCCTACCAGGGATTTTCCAGGCAAAAATACTGGAGTGGATTGCCATTTCCTTTTCCAGGGGATCTTCCCAACCCAGGGATAGAATGCAGGTCCCCCGCATTGCAGGCAGATGCTTTACTGTCAGCCACCAGAGAACCATTATTTCTTCTCTGTAACCTCAAGTAAGTATCATCTCATGTGTATCACATTGTATAAGTGATATTTAGCAATTATCATTTCAATTAAGAATTGACATCATATAAATATGTTCTATAATGCTACTGTAATTAGAGATGAATAACAAAGATATCTAAGGAATACTCAAATATTTGGAAACTAAACAATGATATTATGAATAACTCTTGAATCTAAAATGAAGTCAGTAGTAAAATAAGAAACTATTTTGAACTTAATAAAAATTAAAACACATTTTTATTTAATTTAAAATTAGTGGATGTAACTAAAACACCACTTGGAAGGAAATTTATGTAATTAGATATTTAAATAAGAAAGGAAATCACAAATCAGTGATATAAGATTTCACCTTAAGAAACCAAGAATGATGAGTCAAATCAATAATTTCAAGTCAAATCAAATGCAACAACAACAACAAAATAATGTAGAGCAAAACTGAGAGAGAAATTGAGAGTAAAAAGAGAGAGAGGGAACTAGAGATAGAGACAAAAAGAGAGAGAAAAGGACATGAATTTCTGGTACCTAAACAAGAAAATGACATCATATTAACTCCTTCAAGATGTTTAAAAGACAATTTGGGAATATTAAGAACTTAGATAGAAACTACAATAAAGAGTAAAATGTAAACAGAAATAAACATTCAACAGAAATCCAACAAATATCTTTGAAATTCAATTATTTAAAAGAAAAAAAATGATAGGAATTACACAACTTGCTTTCAAAACATCTCATGAAACTGCAATAAATTAGACTGTGGAGCACTGGCAAAAGTATAGAAATCCATATGTCACTGGGACAGATTGGAAAAACTGGGAGAACAGCCACTAGTATGCAGCCCAGTGATCTTTTGAGAAACTGAAACTGAGGTATCTTCAACAAATGTGATGGAACAATTAGATATCCATATGGCAATAGAACATATCTGAGTGTTAATTTGCATTATTTATGAAAATTGACTCAAAACGCATCATACACCTAGATAGAAAACCTAAGCCACATAATTTTGAAGCCACATAATATACTTCTTTGACATAAGCACGTGAAAATATGATCAACATTATTATTATTTAAGTGTAAATTAAAATCCCAGTGTGATACCATTAAACATGTTTAGAAATGTCCCCAAAATGAAAAAACCAGAAATCAAGTCCTGTCCTGAATGTGGAGCAACCAGAACTTTCATACATATATGGTTACTTCAAATTGAAATATAGTATGAAAGTTTCTTATAAAGTTAAACATATACTTTATTATATGACCCAATAATTTTTTACTGAGGAGAAATAACATATTTGTACAAATATTATGGGTGAGTATTTACAGCATGTTTATAATCTCTACAAATCTGGAAACAATGACTTTCAGTGGCAAATGGATAATCAATTCAAGTAATAACCATACAGTGGAATACTGCTCCTCAAAAAGAGGACAATTTTTTGATGAATCATAAATGTATAATTTTAACTAAAAGAAAACTGGCTCAAATGCCTACATGTTATATAATTTCATTTATATGAAATTTTGGAAAAGGCAAAATGATAGAATGGGAAACTGTCTAGTAAGTTTACTATGAAAAATTGGAGAAGTTGGGCTATGTGACTATTTAAGACAGATGAGAGATAAACCTCTCTCTTATAAAGTGGGGGAAGGGTGATTCTGAAAAAGAAAAAGTGAGAATTCTATGACAACAGGTGCATTCCTAACCACTGCTGGGGGAGTGTACATAGAGACATTGAGGATCTAGAAGCTGATGACTTTCAGATTACTGGATCCCATGCATCTCTTGGAAATCTGCACATACTCTCAAGACATGAGCTGACTATTCTGAATACCACCACTTCACCATATGACATATTTCACCGTGTGACACCAGGACTTCCCTGCTGGCTCACATGGTAAAGCGTCTGCCTACAATGCGGGAGACCCAGGTTCCATCCCTTGGTCGGGAAGATCCCCTGCAGAAGCAAGTGGCAACCCACTCCAGTATTCTTGCCTGGAAAATCCCATGGACGGAGGAGCGTGGTAGGCAAAGAGTCGGACACGACTGAGCAGCTTCACTTTACTTCACCATCAGGCGGACACGTTGAGTATGCAGTAAATAAATGCATATTAAATTAAATGCGCCTATGCAAAGGCGGGCACAATGCTAGGCAAGTGGTTACACTTTGATCTTTCTCAAGTGGGCTTGTTTCCTTATTTATCTTTCATCATTTAAGTCTTGTACAAAGCCATAGTGAGCCTCACAAATAAAGGTACTGAATGAGCGAATCTACCATTCTAATAAATTATTATTGAATGAAGCTTGAAATTGTGGTTAATGATTATAGAAATAAGAACCTTAAATCACATGAGGTGAGGTGGGGTGAGGTGAAGTCACTCAGTCGTGTCCGACTCTTTTTGACCCCATGGACTGTAGCCTACCAGGCTCCTCCCTCCATGGGATTCTCCAGGCAAGAATACTGGAGTGGGTTGCCATTTCCTTCTCCAGGGGATCTTCCCAACCCAGGGATCGAACCCCGGTCTCTCACAATGGAGGCAGACGCTTTAACCTCTGAGCCACCAGGGAAGCCCAAATCACATGAAGAACTAATCAAATCACCAGATTAAAAAAAGAGAATTCATCTAACTACATAGCCGTGTCTCTCTTTGACATTGTACTTTCTTTTGCGTAACTGTAAGCATTTCATATAACAATGTATTACCTGATTCGTTGATGCATTTTTTCCCAAGCAGTTTGTTAAAAGTGCAGGAAAGGTCATCAGAGCAGAGACAATCTTTAAACTGTAAATTGCTTTCCACTAAGGACTGGATACTTAGGTCACAGCTGGATGAATTCTTCATCTGGCAAGTGTTGCCTGGATTTCACAGTCAAACATATAATATTTTAGATATTAATCTGAATAAAAGTTTTGAGCCCTCCTACCCAAACTATATTAAATCTTTGGGTAGCAACTCCTACCCAAAGCTTTTAATATCTTGATTTTAGTAATTCATTATTAGAGAGAAATTATCTGAGGTTAATGAACAGCACGTTCATATAATTGACTTTTCAAGCAAAAAAAAAAAAAATCTATTCCTACTGTTTTCACCCCCAGTATTTCCTTTCTAAAATAGACTAAAACTTTCTGTATTTTAAAAGAACTTTTTCCTCACTTAGAATGCCAATTTGTGCTCTTTAATAATAAATAAGTCTGCATTTAAAATGAGGGAACCAGAATACTCTGTAATTTTAGCTATTTTGTTTGTTTAGCAATTTTATTAGCTATTTGATCTTAATCTGCTATTTTATTTTCTATGCCATTACAAGATTATAGTAAGAGACATCCAATGGCTTTAAATTTATCGTATACAAAGACAAGGTCCTATACATCTGTGTCTCTTTTGCTGTCTCCCATACAGGGTTATTGTTACCATCTTTCTAAATTCTATATATATGTGTTAGTATACTGTATTGGTGTTTTTCTTTCTGGCTTACTTCACTCTGT
>SJYC01048109.1:0-18647 GCA_006408675.1 Madoqua kirkii | reverse complement strand
CATCCAATGGCTTTAAATTTATCGTATACAAAGACAAGGTCCTATACATCTGTGTCTCTTTTGCTGTCTCCCATACAGGGTTATTGTTACCATCTTTCTAAATTCTATATATATGTGTTAGTATACTGTATTGGTGTTTTTCTTTCTGGCTTACTTCACTCTGTTTAATTGGCTCCAGTTTCATCCACCTCATTAGAACTGATTCAAATGTATTCTTTTTAATGGCTGAGTAACAATAACCCTGTATGGGAGACAGCAAAAGAGACACAGATGTATAGAACAGTATTTTGGACTCTGTGGGAGAGGGAGAGGGTGGGATGATTTGGGAGAATGACATTGAAATATGTATAATATCATATAAGAAACGAATTGCCAGTCCAGGTTCGATGCAGGATACAGGATGCTTGTGGCTGGTGCACTGGGATGACCCAGAGGGATGGTATAGGGAGGGAGGTGGGAGGAGGTTTAGGATGAGGAACACATGTACAACGTGGTGGATTCATGTTGATGTATGGCAAAACCAATACGATATTGTAAAGTAAAATAATAATAATAATAATAATAATAAAATTAAATTTAAAAAGAAGACATGGTCCTGACACTTAGAAAGCACTTGGTAAATATTATTGCATCTTTTGTAATTACCAACATTTCATACTCTGTTTTAATATAGAAAGCCTTGTTTATCTACCCAACTATTTTCTTTTATTCATTATTCCTGAATAAAACTTCTTGAGTACATTTGATTTGCATATTTGAGAATATTTCTATTTCAGCTTTATGCATGGTATAATTATGCAAATCTTACCATTCACTATAAGTTACTTGCTATTTGTATACTAAACTCAATAAATGTGTCATAATTTATGATACACTGAATGCAATAGTTTAAGTTACCTTATAAAATATACCAAGGAGCCTCATTATCAAAACAAATAATGGGTTTTTTTTTTGTCAGTGTCCTTTCTTGTCATCTTAAAATTATTGTGCTATTAGAGAAATTTTGCCTTTGAAATTCTTTTCCTGAACTATAATGAGAATATTGCTTTTGAACTATGGTGTTGGAGAAGACTCTTGAGAGTCCCTTGGACTGCAAGGAGATCCAATCAGTCAATCCTAAAGGAAATCAGTTCTGAATATTCATTGGAAAGACAATGTTGAAGCTGAAACTCCAATACTTTGCCTACCTGATGCAAAGAGCTGATTCATTTGAAAAGACCATGGTGCTGGGAAAGATTGAAGGCAGGAAGAGAAGGGGACAACAGAGGATGAGATGGTTGAATGGCATTGCTGACTCAATGAACATGGGTTTGAGTAAGATCTAGGAGGTGGCGATGCACAGGGAAGCCTGGTGTGCTGCAGTCCATGGTGTCACAAAGAGTTGGACACGACTGAGCAACTGAACTGACTGAATGAGAATATTGAATAGAGACCAATAACTTTCTCTGGCATTTGAGAATTGCATGCACCCTGTTCAAGCGCATGGAAGAGAAGAAATCTCACTCCTATCTATATCCTATGTAATTCCTTGAGATCTTATGGCTGGACCATTGTCAGAACTATAGATTGTTGCCTCTTAATCCAACACACTTCATCTTACATCTTTGGAAGGTAGAAGGAGCACAGGCAGATAGACAAGGGTCCCAAGCAGTACAAAACTTATTCTGTGAAGTGGCTAGAGAAATAAAGTGAGCCATGAAAGAATATAGTTTCTATTTTTCACTTTGGATTTCTCATTGAATATGCCAAGAATTTACTGGTTTTTTATGGTATTATCACACTCATTATACAAGTTGATAAAACTTGACATGTTAGAAAAAACTTTTTTTGAAATGTTCTGTCCTAATAGTATTGGGATATTATCGCCTACATAATCACTTTATCTACTTTTAGTGAATGGAGTCTTACAATAATGCTCTCATTCAACATATATTCAGCTACTTGACATAGCTAGGATTTTTTTTCTTTTAAACAAAAGACAATGACTTTTTAATCTTCATATTCTCTAACCCCTTGGGCCTCCCTTCACATGTTTGGAATGTAGGACAAATTAAAAATAAAAATATATTTTAACTTGCTCTTGACACAGTTGAAATGGAAGATAGTATATATGTTGAAAGAATATAAAACTCATGTTACACACATGCAAATAATGTGTTTGATTTTCACAAACATCATCTTTCTGTGTTATCACTGACATAGTAACATATAAACAAAAAATATTTTATTTTTTGGCCTCTGAGGGAGAAGGAGAGGGTGTGATGATTTGGGAGAATGGCACTGAAACATGTATACTATCGTATAAGGAACAAAGCACCAGTCTATGTTCAATACAGGATACAGGATGCTTGGGGCTGGTGCACAGGATGATCCAGAGAGATGATATGGGGTGGGAGGTGGGAAGGGGCTTTGGCATTGGGAGATCGTGTACACCTGTGGCTGATTCATGTCAATGTATGGCAAAACCAATACAGTATTGTAACGTAGAATAAAGTTAAAAAAAAAAGAGAGAATTCATTTACCTTTCTTAAGTCACACATTAAAGAGACTTGCAAAAGTGTAAAGCAGTGACACACTTCTCACTATAATTTTGTTTGGCAAATACATTCTTTCATAAAATGTTACTTATGATAACATAGAGTGAATTTATTATTGTTAGTTTAAAATAAATAATCTTTGAAGTTCTCAAAAAAAATGTTGCCATGTTTTTGAGAGGCATGTGTATAATTGTAGCATCATACATTGTAAAATAAGTAAAAGAATAGTCTGAAACCTTGCATAAAGTTGCCTGCAGTGTCAGCGCGTTAAGGTTCTTGAGTAATGGTGGTCCAGTGGTTAAGAATTTGCCAGCCAATGCTGGGGACACAGGTCCCCAGTCTGAAAAGGTTCCACATGCCATGAGCAACTAAGTCTGTGTGCCACAATCACTGAAGCCCATTTGCCTACAGCTCATGCTCTACAGCGAGAAAATACCTGTGTGCAGCAATAAAGACCCAGCACAGCCAAAAATAGATAATTTTTTAAAAGAATACTCTTAGGTATCTAAATTCACTAATAATAACTGAAGGTGAATCACTTGAATACCAAGTTTAAGGAAGGTGTTTAGAGAAAAGCTTAGTTTCTAAGACAGTGAAAAAAAAAAAAGACCAATTACTATTTTTTATCTCAGTAAATAGAAGATATTTGAGTGCATTTTAAACAACTTGTTTTACCTGACACACTGCAGGCATCTTCCATTATTCTCCAGGCATGTTTACAACCATCAGAATCACTTAGGCAGAGCTCTCTTAAATACGTGCAGTCTGTGGTTTGGGAAGTGGACTTGTTCAAGCATAGCCCCACAGCTTTAATAACAACAATAAGAGAACAACAGAAACAGCAATATGACAACATGGTAGTTATTTACTTCAAACCTAAGTTATTAATGATCAAGACCAGAATTGTGAAAATGGAAATGTGATTAAGTCATTAAAAAACCTGGAATGAATCTTAACCTCTCCTCCAGCTATAGATTTGTTTCTTTTATATAAGATTATGTGTTTGCCCTCTTTTTAAATTTCTGCCTATTTATTTCTCAATTTATAATTTATTGTTATGACTATTGCTCCATTGAAACTGTTCTGAAAAATGCCCCCAAATAATCTCCATGACGTGAACTTAATAGTTTAAAGACTTCATCTTGCCTGCTTTTATCATTGGGAATTTTGTTGTCACTTTGTTCTTGAAACTTTTTTCTTCTGATGACCCTCCCTTCTAATTCTCCTGATACTTCTTCATTTGATATTTTCTGCTCATGGCATTCTTCCCAGAATCCTCTTACTTTTCTGTTAAAATGTATTTGTAGCTTAGGTTCTGTCCTCAAACCTTTCTCATTCTCATTTTATGTACTCTTCGTGAACAACTCCATGTACTTATGGTTTTAACTAAAATCTCAAGACTGATGATTCTCAGATATCTAATGCAATCTTGTTATTTTAGTTACAGATGCTGTTTTTTCCACTTAAATGTTCCAGACACACTTCCATATAATATTATCATCGATCTTGTCCTCATCTGTTGGACCACCTGTTTCATCAGCAATTCCACCATCCACAATGGTACCCATACTAGGAAGCTTGGTTCATCATAGGTTCCTTTTCTGGCCTCAATTTCACTCTCCCACATCCACTCTTGCATAGATAATTGATTTTCTACAGCGAGAAAATACCTGTGTGCAGCAATAAAGACCCAGCACAGCCAAAAATAGATAATTTTTTAAAAGAATACTCTTAGGTATCTAAATTCACTAATAATAACTGAAGGTGAATCACTTGAATACCAAGTTTAAGGAAGGTGTTTAGAGAAAAGCTTAGTTTCTAAGACAGTGAAAAAAAAAAAAGACCAATTACTATTTTTTATCTCAGTAAATAGAAGATATTTGAGTGCATTTTAAACAACTTGTTTTACCTGACACACTGCAGGCATCTTCCATTATTCTCCAGGCATGTTTACAACCATCAGAATCACTTAGGCAGAGCTCTCTTAAATACGTGCAGTCTGTGGTTTGGGAAGTGGACTTGTTCAAGCATAGCCCCACAGCTTTAATAACAACAATAAGAGAACAACAGAAACAGCAATATGACAACATGGTAGTTATTTACTTCAAACCTAAGTTATTAATGATCAAGACCAGAATTGTGAAAATGGAAATGTGATTAAGTCATTAAAAAACCTGGAATGAATCTTAACCTCTCCTCCAGCTATAGATTTGTTTCTTTTATATAAGATTATGTGTTTGCCCTCTTTTTAAATTTCTGCCTATTTATTTCTCAATTTATAATTTATTGTTATGACTATTGCTCCATTGAAACTGTTCTGAAAAATGCCCCCAAATAATCTCCATGACGTGAACTTAATAGTTTAAAGACTTCATCTTGCCTGCTTTTATCATTGGGAATTTTGTTGTCACTTTGTTCTTGAAACTTTTTTCTTCTGATGACCCTCCCTTCTAATTCTCCTGATACTTCTTCATTTGATATTTTCTGCTCATGGCATTCTTCCCAGAATCCTCTTACTTTTCTGTTAAAATGTATTTGTAGCTTAGGTTCTGTCCTCAAACCTTTCTCATTCTCATTTTATGTACTCTTCGTGAACAACTCCATGTACTTATGGTTTTAACTAAAATCTCAAGACTGATGATTCTCAGATATCTAATGCAATCTTGTTATTTTAGTTACAGATGCTGTTTTTTCCACTTAAATGTTCCAGACACACTTCCATATAATATTATCATCGATCTTGTCCTCATCTGTTGGACCACCTGTTTCATCAGCAATTCCACCATCCACAATGGTACCCATACTAGGAAGCTTGGGTTCATCATAGGTTCCTTTTCTGGCCTCAATTTCACTCTCCCACATCCACTCTTGCATAGATAATTGATTCTCATCTTGCAGATTGACCAACTCATCAGATATTCAGTCTGCCTACATCTTATTCAGGCAAATTCTTTACACTCCTTGCTCTGCCTTATGCGCCATTCCAGTCCAGTCATTGCTCTGCTTCATCCTTTGAATGCTTCCTCATAGCATGACTCCCATATTCTTCATCATGCGCAATCTAGATGTCCTCGAGCACTTATAGTTTCTCAAATGCTCCATGCTGCCTTGTACGTCTGAGTATTTACTGTATAGTCACTACCAGACACTGCAAGTGGCTGGAGAAATAGAGTGAGCCATGAAAGAATATAGTTTTATTTTTCACTTTGGATTTCTCTTATTGAATGTGCCAAAAAATTACTGGGTTTTAATGGTATTACCACACTCATTATACAAGTTGATAAAACTTGCCATATTAAAAGAAGTTTTTTTTTTTTAATGTTCTGTCATAATAGTATTAGGATAATACTACATAATTATTTATCTACTTTTTGTTTTATATACTATCTGTTTTCTTTTTATTCTGGACTAAGCCTTTTTGGTCCTTTAGGACTCAACACAATAACTACTAATTTTATGGAAACTGCTCCTAAATTCAATACCCCTTTCCTGCATTCAAATTGAATTTAACATCCCTTGCCTGTTTCACTACAATCTTGGGACCTTCTGAACTATGGAATTTACTGCTCTGTAATGAAACTGTGTATTTACATGTGTGTCTCATCGCTGAGTTCTGAGATTTTACTCAGTAGGCATTAGGAATAATTCACAATGGTATGCCCATCATCAGTGCAATGATGCATTACATATATTCAATAAATGCATGCTGATTTAACCAACTTACATAGTTGCTTATGGATGAGTTATATATAAATAACTGATAGTATTCAATAAAAATAACACCTTCCAGATATTTGCAAGTTATTTTGGGTAGAAGAGAAAAGGTTTCAGCAAGTTTTTTTTTAAGTATCAAGAGAGTAGTAATGTTAATTCAATGGATTGTACCAATTATTCAAACTGATTCTGCAAGCATACAAACTGACACTTGCTTACTCAATCCATAGAAAAATATGGAAATTACAATTGAGTTTTAAAGACAGTATATTAGCTGTAATCAAGGACCTAAAAGCTATGTCTTAATCAGAGTAAATTATCTGATTTTTTAAAAAGATGATGGTAATTATGAATAACCTGTCACAACATAGAGTTATAGGCTTCAAGTAAAGCCATAACATCTTTTTTTTTCTTTTTAATCTTATCTTTTCCAAACCCCTTCTAAGGAGAATCCATGGCAACTGTTTGGATCATATGTACTACTGACTGGGTCACTGCATTTGGAGATTAGGCTCATGAGTGTGGCTTAGCTTTCTGTTTTTGTGTGTTCATGGATAACCTCACCTAGCCAAGTTTCTGTTCTAGGTTAGAAAGCTTGAAGATGGGGAGACATGTACACCCATGGCTGATTCATGTCAATGTACAGCAAAAACCACTACAATGTTGTAAAGTTATTAGCCTCCAATTAAAATAAATTAGTTAAAAAAATTAAAAAAAAAAGAAAACCTGAAGAAAGAGAAAAAGAACCACTTCCATTCTGTGCCAATGTTACTTGTTTCTTTCCAGCTTGCCAAAGATACTGAAGTAAGGATTTTATGTCAGAAACTCAATATGTAAGAAGCTACAGCTTTGCCACTGATCATTATATCTTGGGACTACTTCTCTCAAGAAACTTACAGATGATGGTCTCCTGAGTAGATTATCAAAATCTCTCTGGTATGTCAGTGCAAAGATTATTAATGAATTCTACATATTATCTTTCCCAAATGTGTTTTATTTTCTTTCATATTTAAAACTAGGTTGAATAACAATTTGATTGTTTTACATGACTTTTCACATCTTCCATTCAGAGGAAATACTGAATCACGTAGGAAAACCACTTCAAGGATTTGGCCCGAAGAATCAAACAAATGATAACTTTCCAAAATCTTATTCATTCCTGACTAGGATTTGTGGCTACATATTTAAGACAGGAGTTTTCAAGGATCCTCTTGAAATGCCAAGTGAAAAACAGGTCCTATTTAAAAATAAACAGATGGAGCACAGTGCACATTTTTTTCACCCTCTTAAAAGACATGTCAAACTCACTAGGATATTTAGTGCTTTGTTTCAAGATTCACTATGTCTCACATTTCTTTGGCTGCAGGACTTTCTGGCATCACAATATTTATTTAAAGGGGGTTGAATAAATATTCCAAAGAATGCATTATGGGAAATATTGGTTAAACCTATCAAGTAGCATAATTTCGACCCTAAGTGTTAGATAAGATTTCCCTGTGTCTTGCAGCCTACTGACAAGGTTAATTAGGAGTGAAAGCTGAAAACAGGAAGCGGTTGCTGTCGTTTCAGTGGGGGCCATAATGAGATTGCAATATATTTTGTATATCTCATTGCATTGCTGCCTGAGCTTCAAAAATTAAAGACTCCTAAATTTTTCCTTATTATAAATAATAGATATAGGAAACATTGTTGGAAATCTGTATTGAGCAAAATTTTGAACAACTAGTATTTAATCCTCCAAACCTGAAAATATATAAATATATAAAAGACTCCTTTTGTTTTTGTCTTAATTTTGACTAAATCTATTTGGGCTCTTTTTTAATGTTCAACACAATTTGAAATAATCTTCTTTGTTTTCTTGCCCACAAGTATGCCTTTATTCATCACTACCTGTTGTCAGAGAGAAATCAGAAAATGTACTGGCTTTGTTTTAATTAGTGAAGTATTAATCATCTACAATTATAATTATCCTTATTTCTGAATTCAGTTTGTAGATTCTACTGAACGCTGAGAATATACAATAGGTTCTCCAACCACATGTATACCAAGTAGCTCTACATAGATTCTACTTTAAGCATGCATTATTTTTACAGAGAGAAACTCACAATTTATCTCTGGGTTATAAAAATTAACTGAAATATGAAGCATTTGAGGTTGTGTTGTGTTACTCTATGAACGGTCTGCTATTTATTAAATATTAACGTCTAAAATAAGGGAAAATGAATGGATCTTGTTTCAATTTAAATTAAAAGAAAAATGGATAATAACATGAAATTTGTCATCTTATAACTTGTAAATAAATACCAGAGGGTTTCATTTCTAAAAGGCTCTAATATATATGTAAATTTTATAAACCCTAATCAATTACCTGAAGTAACTGGATTAGTACATATATATATATAAGAAAAAATCTGAGTGGTAAAATGCAGTTCTCACACTGTGCATTTTCTATAGAGTTATAAATGAGTAAAAGTAGGCATACATTTTTGTAAAAGTAATAAGCTATGTTAGAGTACAAATTTGTAATTAATACTTTATATTATAACTCTTTGTTAGCTTGATATTTACGTGACTGGAGACACCATTTGATTCACAAAGAACTGATGTTATGAATTCAGATAAACCAGAACAGTAATTCACTTACCGAAGAAAATGAAGACTATCATGGTGGTCAACTTGGGGCTGTTTACCTGCAAGAAAAGCAGATGTGCTTTTTCCAACAACCTCCTCAACAGTAACTGTCCAGAATAAAGCTCTGGTTTCTACTCGTGCTTTCTGAAAGCATCCCTGATTCAAGTCAGCTTCCTGTCACCGCTTCCTCACCAATCTTTCCTGAGCTGTGAACTTTCCTAATTAGGTCCAAATTCAATTATTTTCTTCTGAGTGTACTGATCTCAGATATTATGCTTCTAAGAAAGGCTCAGAGCCAAATACTAAGAAATGATACATCCTCTGCACATTCAGGGAAAAAAGTGCTTTTATTTTCTCCTTCAACTAGAATACTAAACTGTTTTGCATACAAACCTCCCAACTATAACTCCAGAGTTTCTAGACACTTGAGCATGCTGTTTCTACTTCATTAATTTGCATCATTCAGGCAATGTTATGTCTTTGAGAACAGGGAAAAGGATAAAAGCATAAAGAAAGCCCACGAAAACATATGGGGAATTCAAGTTCCCCTACGATCAAACCAACGTACCTCATCTTTCTTAACAGGTGTTCCAAACTCCAGTGTACTTAAAATGTGGGTTGCTTCAGTTACAGTTCCTCTAACACTTCCACTAAAACAGTGTTTACAAAATGACTCCTCACCATAATGCAGGAATTTCTCATCCCCTGGAAAGTTAATCATCCCCTTGTGTTTGCCACTTGACACTGGTTTTGTCTGAGTTTTAATGAGAGGCATTGTGACGGTCTGAATATTTGTGATCCCCCAAGTTCACAGGTTGAACTCTTAAACCCAAGAGGAGATGGTATTAATAGATACAGCATTTGGAGGTTACATAAATCATGGGACACAATTCTCATGAATGAGATCAGTGTCTTAGAGAGGGAAGTCCAGAGAGCCTTGCTCCTGCCATCTTGCAGGAAGCTGCCAAGTTGCCAGCTACCGGCTAGGAAGATGGTCCTCAGGAGACCGCAACTATGTTGGCAACTTGATCTTTGACTTCCAGCCTCCAGAATTGTGAGAAACAAATTTCTGTTGTTCGTCAGCTTCCTTGTCTGTAGTATTTTGTTATAGCAACCTGAATGGACTAGACAGGCATTACTGATTAGACATTGCTTTAATTGCACTGTTCCTCACAGTCATTTATCTGAGGACAGCCTGAGGCTTCCACTTGTAAAACAGCCTGAGACCTTTTTGTAATGGACGCTTAAGAAATAAAACATGCTGCTAAACAGGAAACTAGGAAAAAATGGGGATGAATAACTGACTGTAGTGAGATGAGGGAGGAGTATTTGTGTGTTTGCAGTTGCACAGTGGGAGAGCTGTTGGTTGCAACTGCTCACATTTAATTTACACATGAGATATGTTATAGCATATATTTTAAAGTTGAAGTATAGTTGATTTGCAGTGTTGGGCCAATCTCTGCTTTACAGCAAAGTAACTCAGTTATACACATACATACAACGGAATAGCATGTTTTGTTTTCAGAATGCCTGATGGAAAAATACAGACTCTGGAGTCCAGCAAAATAAAACTGTTTTCTCCTTAGATGTAGGTAAATAACTTTACATCAGAAGTCACTATATTTACTCCTTTGTAAAATGTGCTGATTGTATCCATGGTTGCTATAAATATTAAGTAAGCATATGGGGTTTATATCACAAGAAATTAACAAATGCCAGTTATATTGCACAAGACAATTATTATTAACAAGTAATTATAGCATCATAAAATCAATCATTTTCTTTTAAAAGGCACTGCCACTAAGCTTGTATTACAAATTTTATCAAGATTATTATTTATGATACAAGCCAACTAAAACTGGCTTAAGCTCAAGAGGGATCTAGTGACTCTGTTGGTTTGCAAATTGGCCTCTTACACAAAAGATAAGAAGAGTGTGAAGAGGGAGGCAGATAACTCCAGTTTGGTGGATATCAGATTTAATACGCAGAGGAACTGACATACAAGGAAGTTGTCTTGGGTGGGACAAAGACAATTACATGCCCTCACTCACCTGCCAGAAGCTTACAAGTTTATACAGAGGCCTTAACTGGGTTCAGTCATGTGCTCCATCCAGAGGGTCTCAGCCTCAGAGAGCTCCCTCAAGGCTGCGCCCATCAGAATTGCCCCACTGTGGGGACCAGGGACAGAATGTACCCTTGGGGTGAGGGTGGGGGATCGTCCCATTGCCCAGGTCCAGCTCACAGGTCAAACTACAGTCAGATGCCCTGGATGACTTCCTCAAAGAGGTTTCAGGAGTTGGAGAATCAGGGGGCAGAGCTAGCTTCCTGTAGGTTTTAAACCGTCAAGGTCTGAAGGCTTTGCCTTCCTGTTTGTCCGCTCCATCCACAGGCAGCTTTTTCCTCTTAGTGGGCTAGACTGTCAAGCCCTCAGCCCACATCCTTCTCTCTTAGAAGCCCAAGTGGGAAGTGGGCCTCTTCCCATTGTTGTTGTTCAGTCACTCAGTCATGTGCGACTCTTTGTAACCCCATGGACAGGGGTTACAAGCACGCCAGCCTTCCTTGTCCTTTACCAACTCCTGGAACTTGCTCAAACTCATGCACATTGAGTCAGTGATACCATGCAGCCATCTCATCCTCTGTCGTCCCCTTCTTCTCCTGCCTTCAATCTTTCCCAGCATCAAGGTCTTTACCAGTGAGTCAGCTCTTTGTATCAGGTGGCCAAAGTATTGGAGTTTCAGCTTCTGCATCAGTCCTTCCACAGAATATTCAGGACCTATTTCCTTTAGGATTGACTGGTTGGATCTCCTTGCTGTCCAAGGGACTCTCAAGAGTCTTCTCCAACACCACAGTTCAAAAGCATCAATTCTTGGCGCTCAGCTTTATTTACAGTCCAACTCTCACATCCACACATGACTAGTGGAAAAACCACAGCTTTGACTAGATGGATCTTTGTTGACTAAGTAATATCTCTGTATTTTTTTTCCTGAATTGAATGTCATCTCCTCTAGATGGGGTCCACACCCATCAGTCCTGCCAAGGGGCACTGGTCCTGCTGGGTGCCCAGTATCACAGAGGCAGTGGAATCAGGCCTCTTCAACTCACAGGAGCTGATGGTGGGACAGGGAGGCATCACCAGGGGAAACTATGGTGTTAGAAGCAGCATGTGAAGTGGTCTTGGAAAGGAGAAAAACATGCAGTAAAACATATAAATGTTAAATTTATGTGGGACTACAACAAGAAAAATAAACTGATGAAACAAAAGAAAAGAATACCAAAACACAATTTCCTGTTCAAGGAAGGTTAGTTATGACTTTCTGGAGTGGAGCGATATGCAGAACTGAATACAGGGCATTAGGAGAAGGGTGCTAATCTTTTCCAAACAGGTACAGCTGCTGAGGGCTATTGCCTACAGGTAGAGAAAGCATCTGTGGTTATATTCTCGCTTATTTCAAAATAATAATTGTCAGCTGTGTCACCATCTAAAGCAGGGTCTTTTTAGCATTTTATTGTGCCATCAAGTCCCTTTCTCCCTACACCTCCTCCTAGGAGTATTTTTAAAGGCATATATATATATATTTAAGGTAATACTTCAACAGAGAACTTACTATGTATCACATGGAATTAGACTCAATACTCTGTAATAGCCTATATGGAAAAAGAATCTGAAAAAGAATAATATATGTGTATGTATAACTGAATCACTTTGCTGTATGCCTGAAACTAACACAACATTCTAAATCAACTGTACTCCAATATAACTTTTTTTTAATTCATGAAGACTGGAAAAAAGGTATTATAAATGAAGTTAATCATATT
This sequence comes from Madoqua kirkii, assembly GCA_006408675.1. Classification (NCBI taxonomy): domain Eukaryota; kingdom Metazoa; phylum Chordata; class Mammalia; order Artiodactyla; family Bovidae; genus Madoqua; species Madoqua kirkii. Next base: position 5,949 of record SJYC01048109.1, on the reverse strand, counting down.
GAAACATATTTGTCAAAATAATTTAAACACATTTATGACAGAGTAATATATATGCTTCTTTATTAGGAGAGCAAATATCAAAATCCAGGCAAGTCTAATAAGACTGTAATTTCAGTATAGTGATGACCATAGATGCTAATTTGAGATTTTTCCATTAATGTAGTACTGTGTAAAAATATCTGCAATTTTCTTTGTGACAATACAGCACAAGAAGTGCTGAACTTTAAATGAGAGTATAATAAAAAATAGAACAGTTTTGCCCCCATGCAAATGTATAGACACCCAAGATGAATAAACAGTGCCTTCAACTCAATTATTTATGGAAGTGGAAAGTAGCAGTTGAATCAGAATATTTTTAAGATGAAAGAAAATGATAAAAAGATCAGCTTCAGTAGTTTCCAATGATAAGGGGTGTGTGATTTGAACACGTATTGTGTTTTGAATAAAATGCTGTCAATAAATAAATGAATCGGGAGGAAATCAAATGCTCTGGCCGAAATCAAGGGGGGCGGGGTGGGGTGTGGCAAGCCTCAAGCTCTGGTCAGGGGCTTGGCATCACCACAGCTGCCAGAGAGGCACCAAAAAGCTTTATCAGTCCTGCTCAGAAATCACTGATCCTCAGGCTTTCCTGGCCTGTCAGTGCAGGAGAAGGTTTCCATCCCTGAACTGGGAAGATCCCACATGACACGCAGCTAAGCCCATGCACCGCAACCATTGAGGCTGTGCCCCAAAGCCGGGAGCTGCAGCTGGGAGCCCACGTGCCATGGCTGCTGGAAACCATGCACCCTGGAGCCCACACTCTGCAACAGAGATAACGTGGCTCTAAGTTTATAGCTGGCAGGCCCTTGAGTAAACGGTTTGGAGTTAGCATGAGCTGGTATGTGTAGTGACCTCCCCTCCCCCTCCCCCCCTTTTCTCCCCTAGGGCCTTGTTTGAGATTTTAGGGTCTTGACTTTGTCCCCGACTTCCCTGCTACTAAAAGCCCTATTTGGAATGCATTTATAAATTTATAGTCAAGCATGGTTGAATTCATCCTGTGAAGATGTTTTTGAGAATTTCGTAGTACAGTTGGAGATAATTATATGTATTTAGGATGCCCCCAAATGGGAACATCTTGTATTAAAGCACTGTTTTCCAAATTGTCTGACATTAGAAACACAGCAATACAGCAGGCCCAAGGCAGGACCGTCCAGTGACTGTTAGTAGCAAGGAGGCCAGGGACCTCAGCATCAGAAAGTGTCGTCACTGTCCCTGTGGTGTCACAGGATGCTGGCTGACCTTGAGGATGGTGAGTAGTCCCAAGACTCAGTTTCCGGTCTTCTGCCACCTCCCTGTCCTTCTGGGCCGAGATAAAATGGTTGTTCAGAGCTCAGTCTTGGCCAGAAGCCACAACAGAAGCTCCACAACTGTTATTAATATGAATAATATTTAATAGCGATAACAATGGTGTTTCAAGGGAATTCAGAGGGGATTTTGGTCTGTTCTTAACACAGCAGCCAGGCTCATCCTGGTAGAACGTGTCATCCTCTGTTCCAAACCCTCCAATGGCTCAGCACTTCTCTGGGAGTAGAAACCGAAGTCCTTATGTTGGCTCACGAGGCCCTACATGACTCCCTCCCACTAGCTCCTTTTGCCAAGTCTTCTGATTTCGATGTTGACCATCTGGTGATGTCCATGTGTAGAGTCTTCTCTTGTGTTGTTGGAAGAGAGTGTTTGCTATGACTAGTGCATTTTCTTGGCAAAACTCTATTAGTCTTTGCCCTGCTTCATTCCGTTTTCCAAGGCCAAATTTGCCTGTTACTCCAGGTGTTTCTTGACTTCCTACTTTAGCATTCCAGTCCCCTATAATGAAAAGGACATCTTTTTTGGGTGTTAGTTCTAAAAGGTCTTGTAGGTCTTCATAAAACCGTTCAACTTCAGCTTCTTCAGCATTACTGGTTGGGGCATAGACTTGGATAACTGTGATATTGAATGGTTTGCCTTGGAAATGAACAGAGATCATTCTGTCATTTTTGAGATTGCATCCAAGTACTGCATTTCGGACTCTTTTGTTGACCATGATGGCTACTCCATTTCTTCTGAGGGATTCCTGCCCGCAGTAGTAGATATAATGATCATCTGAGTTAAATTCACCCATTCCAGTCCATTTTAGTTCACTGATTCCTAGAATGTCGACGTTCACCCTTACCATCTCTTGTCTGACCACTTCCAACTTGCCTTGATTCATGGACCTGACATTCCAGGTTCCTATGCAATATTGCTCTTTACAGCATCGGATCGTGCTTCTACCACCAGTCATATCCACAGTTGAGTATTGTTTTTGCTTTGACTTCATCCCTTCATTCTTTCTGGAGTTATTTTTTCACTGAATCTCCAGTAGCATATTGGGCACCTACTGACCTGGGGAGTTCCTCTTGAGGAGAGTGATAAAAGCGAAGAAGTCAATTTGAGATTCTGTAAAAAAATAGAGGAAGGTCCCCTATAAATGCAGATCAGAAATTGCCTGAATGAAAGAGTCACAGTCAATAATCGGGGTAGCCAGCCAAAGGTCCTGTAATAGGGTCAAAATAAAGTCTTCAAGGCAGGCTAGGGTGAGAGACATATGGCCAGGTCAGGCCGCCCCAAAGGAATAGCACCCCAGGGGTAGTGAACAGATGATATGGTAAACAAAGGCCAGTGAAAGTTGAAGTGTGAGTGGCCAGTCCTGGGGGGCCATGACAGCCAGTTCAATGGTGAAGAGTATAGCCAGAGTTGCAGTTGGCAACAGCTTCAGCAGATGAAGCCAGACAAGCATTGGACGGGGTGTGTCACTCACCAGCGGGAGGCAGGGGTGTCTTAGTAATGGTGATCTTAGTAGGTCCCGAGATTTTAGAGATGTAAGTCTCTAGGGGTTTGGGAGAAGGCAGGCTGTATAGTGGAGCCCGCTTGAGCCATGTGATGTCATACCACGGCTCGTGTTCCCACAGTTTGGCTGCTGTAGGGGTGACAAGGACCACTGTGAAAGGCCCAGTCCACTGGGGCTGAAGGGATTGAGGTGTCAGCGTTTTTAGGAGAACCTGATCTCCTGGTGCCAAAGGGGGGATGGGATCGCCTGGGCATGGTCTCTGACAGGTTGAGGGAAGACATGGTCAGCATGTTCTCTAAGTAGGGACCTCAGGAGAGTGAAATAGGGCAAGTAAGTCCCTAGAAGGGGAGTTGGGGGATCCGGAAGGTTAGTTAGCAGATATGGCCTACCATACAGCAGTTCAAAAGGTGTCAAACCCGTCTTGCCATGAGGAGTTGTCTGTATGCAGGTCAGGGCTGCTGGCAGGAGATTGACCCAGGAGAGACGAAGTTCTGCCGTTAACCTGGTCAGATGAGCCTTGAGGATGCCGTTAGCCTGTTCTACCTTGCCTGATGACTGAGGCCTGTATGGGACATGTAAGTGCCAAGAAATGTTTAAAGCCTCGCCTATTTGCTGAGTGATTTGCGAAACAAAGGCGGGCCAGTTATCAGACTGAATGGAGTTGGGAAGCTGAACCATGGAATGAGGTGTGTTAAGAGTGTTGGCAATGGTATCAGCTGTCTCCCAGGCAGTGGGGAATGCTTCTACCCATCCAAAAAAGGTGTCGACACAGACCAGCATATACTGGAAGGCAGTGTCTATGCATGTGAGTAAAGTCTATCTGCCAATCCTGTCCTGCAGGTGTCCCCTCAGCTGGTGAGTTTCTTGTGGCGGCCTGAGTCCTCCTTGAGGAGAGGTCTTGGCACAGAAAAGGCAGCGATGATGGACTGCCTGAATGGTAGGTCAGAGATGTAATGGGGAAATGAGAGGGCTAAGGAAGGTCAAAAGTGCGCGGGACTCAGTGTGTAAAGAGTCATGGATCTGGATGATAATGGACGTCGCCTGTTTTTCGGGTAGGACTAATTTGTTGTGGAGCGTGATCCATCCTGAGGGGTGTTTGGAAGCACCTTCCTGTGAGAGGAGGGCTTCCATTTCGGCCTTTGAATAGTTAGGCATAAGGGAGGTCTTAAGAAATAGTATGGGCAGAGGCCCCTGCTGTAAGGCTATCTGTCTGGCCATGTGGTCAGCCTTATTGTTGCCCAGGGAAACCGTGTCGTGAGTCGTCTGATGTCCTTTGCAGTGTAGGATGGCTACCTGGGTGGGCTGAGAAATGGCCTCCAGGAGCGTGGTGATTAGGGAGGCATTAGAGATGGGTGATCCCTTGGTGGTGAGGAATCCCTTCTCTCTCCAAATAGCTGAATGTGAATGTGCAATCAGAAAGGCATATTTGGAGTCGGCATAGATGTTAACCCGTTTTCTCATTGCCAGGTGTAAGGCTCTAGTGAGTGTTATTAGCTCTGCCTTTGGGGAGGTGGTTCCCTCCAGTAGCGGGCGAGCCTTGAGGATGTCATTGGTGGTCACAACTGCATACTCAGCAGCCCGATGACCATTAAGGTCTTGTTTTGAATTGCTACCTACAAATAGTGTGAGGTCTGGGTTTTGTAGCGGAGTAGGAAAAAGGTTCTATGCATGAGTGAGGTCCTGTGTCTTTGCCTGAAGGACAGGTTGGAAACGAGGGGAGAGAAGATAGAGGGTTTATCTGGGAGCTGCAGCCCAAAGTAACCTGGGGGTTATCCAGAAAGACCACGTGGAATTGTTGGAGGTGAGAGTTGCTAGGGTCTGACAGGAATTTGAAAGCCAGGAAGTTGACCAAGTGGTGTGGTGAGAATATACTTAGGGATTGATCTAGAATTAGCTTTTTTGCATCTGCATACAGAGAAGCTGCTGCTGCCAGGGCACATAGGCAGGGGAACCATCCCTGGGCAGGGAGGTCTAACTGTTTGGAGATAAATGCCACTGGCAGCATTTCAGGGCCCGCAGGCTGTATGAGGGCTTCAAAGGCTATGCCTCCTTTTTCATCAGTGTACAGGTGATAGAGGAGGTTGGGATTGGGCAGGAAGAGCAGGGAAGAGGACAGCAGAGCTGAACAGAGGTTGTAGAAAGCCTTCTGGAGATCCTACCTAAGGTGACAGAGGAATAGGATGGGGAGATCACTTTCTCCCTCACAAATTCATCAAAAGAACATTTCAACTCTGAGTAAATTCCACAAAACAACTGAATGCTGGCAGAGGACATCATACACCCAGAAAAGCAGATCATTGGCTTCAAAAACAGGTAAGGAAAAATATAGAAGATGAAAAAAGAGACAAAAGAGGTAGGGAGGGAGTTCCGTCCCAGGAAGGGAGTCCCATCCCGGAAAGAGACTCGTAAGAAGAGAGGTTTCCAAACACCAGAAAACATTCTTGCTGCCGAGTCTGTGGCGAGCCTTGGAACAGAGGGCAACATAACAGGAAGGAAAAATTAAAAAATAATTAAAACCAACAGATTACGAGCCCAACAGTAACCCCCAGTGGAAAAGCAGCGCAGAGGCATGCATCCGCCACTAGCAAGTGGGGGCTGGGCAGGGAGGCGCGGGAGGCGCAGGCTGCAGTGCTTTGTAAGAATCGGGCCAGAACGCCACGTGCGTCAGAGGGCAACATAACAGGAAGGAAAAATTAAAAAATAATTAAAACCAACAGATTACGAGCCCAACAGTAACCCCCAGTGGAAAAGCAGCGCAGAGGCATGCATCCGCCACTAGCAAGTGGGGGCTGGGCAGGGAGGCGCGGGAGGCGCAGGCTGCAGTGCTTTGTAAGAATCGGGCCAGAACGCCACGTGCGTGACCAGAGTGAACTAACTTGGGCTAGCAAACCAAACTGTGGGATAGCTACCATGCAAAACGCTCGAACATAAGACACCAGCAGGACCACACACAGAACAAAGGACAGATCAGAAATAGCAGGCTGAGCAACATCCCCCTCTGGTGACAGGCAGCCAGAGCCTTAAGGGCTGGAAGGGGGCAACCACAGCCCAAAAGAGGCATTACCTACCAAAATGCAAGCAGGCTTCTTTTCTAACTAAGACTT
>SJYC01048108.1:0-14699 GCA_006408675.1 Madoqua kirkii | reverse complement strand
GACTATAGCCATGAAATTAAAAGACGCTTACTCCTTGGAAGAAAAGTTATGAACAACCTAGATAGCATATTGAAAAGCAGACACATTACTTTGCCAACAAAGGTCCGTCTAGTCAAGGCTATGGTTTTTCCAGTGGTCACGTATGGATGTGAGAGTTGGACTGTGAAGAAGGCTGAGCACCGAAGAATTGATGCTTTTGAACTGTGGTGTTGGAGAAGAATCTTGGGAGTCCCTTGGACTGCAAGGAGATCCAACCAGTCCATCCTGAAGGCGATTAGCCCTGGGATTTCTTTGGAGGGAATGATGCTGAAGCTGAAACTCCAGTACTTCGGCCATCTCATACGAAGAGTCGACTCATTGGAAAACTCAGCTATACTTCAATATAAAATAAAAGTATTAAACAAACAACAACAAAAAAAGAATGGAACAGCAGTTCCTATGAGCTGTATTCATGTGTCACTAGTGAAGACAAACTGGCTGTCTCTGTGTAGATCAAAACAGCTCCACCAAGACCATGACCTTGGGAGAAATTGTAGTACAAGTTCTGGCACTTCATCTAATGGAATCAAGACTAGATGCATCGTTTAGGACTTTACTAACAATAAAAAGATCTGAGAAATGTAAATATTAATCACATTGCCAATGTCTTTATTCATAAAAAGAAATCTAACTGCTGGACTGTGAATTTTTTCATGTAGAATGTCAATAGGGAAAAGCCAAGAAATTTTTATTAAATGGTATTAGATCTATAATTAAATCTATATGGCCTTAATATTTCACAGCTTCAAGTTAGGTTAGTCCTCATACATCACTGTGCATGATAATGTGGCCTTGCATTCTTTAGGTAAATTAATCTCCTCAGTCATAAGCATCTCAGTGGTCTTATAGTGCTGCTGATGCTGCTGTTAAGTCACTTCAGTCGTGTCCGACTCTGTGCTACCCTATAGGCAGCAGCCCACCAGGCTCCCCTGTCCCCGGGATTCTCCAGGCAAGAACACTGGAGTGGATTGCCATTTCCTTCTCCAATGCATGAAAGTGCAAAATGAAAGGGAAGTCGCTCAGTCGTGTCCGACTCTTAGCGACTCCATGGACTGTGGCCCACCACACTCCTCCGTCCTTGGGATTTTCCAGGCAAGAGTACTGGAGTAGGGTGCCATCGCCTTCTCCACTTATAGTGCTACTTCTTCTAAATAAAATTGAACATCTCTCTGTGACTGTATTTTGTTGATCTCTTTTTAATATCTGTTCCAAGCTCTTGGGAAACAGTGTAACAATAATATAATAATAATATTTTTGACACAGATAATTTCTAGCTTTTTAGAGTAGAACATCATTTATAATTTAACTAATATAAGAACTAAATTATGTATTTTTCTACAAAAATATATTCCATGAAAAATTTTATCTGTAAAGAGCTAGTATTCAGAGAAGGCAATGGCACCCCACTCCAGTACTCTTGCCTGGAAAATCCCATGGATGGAGGAGCCTGGTGGGCTGCAATCCACTGAGTCGCTAGGAGTCTGACACGACTGAGCAACTTTACTTTCACTTTTCACTTTCATGCATTGGAGAAGGAAATGGCAACCCACTCCAGTGTTCTTGCCTGGAGAATCCCAGGGATGGGGGAGCCTGGTGGGCTGCCATCTATGGTGTCGCTCAGAGTCAGACACTACTGAAGTGACTTAGCAGCAGCAGTATTCCTATATGAAAAAGCAGCTCTGTATCTGTTTTTTGAATTATTCTGAAACTTCTCTTAGCTGAGTCTGATTTTTTAGGAATGTGTAACAGCTCTAAAAAACAAAACCAATACAGTATTGTAAAGTAATTAGCCTACAATTAAAATAAATCTATATTAAAAAAGTATAATCCAGACCAACCATTGAAAAATATCCTTAATCCCTTCAAATTTTAGTTTCCTAATTTGGTATCTGTCCTCTGCTTCACGTTTCATGTTAATAACAGAGTGTATTGCACATTCCAACCATTATGGGATAGGTTATATGCCTGTTGATTCAGCAATTTATTATTAAATGGAGAAGGGACCCTTTGTACTAAATTACTTCAACATACATTTATGCATAAGTTTAATATTTTCTTCCTTTATGTTGAGAAGTGGTATTTTTTGAAAAATGGTCATCTATTGCACAGATTGCCCTCCAGAGAGACGAATGATTGAAGGAGGACAGGAGAAGCTTTTTGCTGAATTATACTGGATGATTTCATGTCAGTCTCCTGGGGAAGTTTGGAAGAAAGGCACTGGACACACCCTGAAAGAGATGGCCATGACCTAAACGGGAAGAGAATTCAAAAGAGGGGGTATATATACGTATATACTTTGTTCACTTCGCAGTACTGCAGAAAGTATCATTGAAAAGCAAGCATACTGCAATAAAAAAAGTAAAAAAGAAAGAGATGGCAAGCAATAGCCTACAAGGACTTATTATTTTTAATATGCTGTTGAGACCAGTTGAGACATTTTTATACTGTTTAAATTACTTTCTTTTCCTTTACAAGGTACAATTTATCTTCATTTTAAAGGATTTGGTACTTATACATATCATTTGAAAAACAACAAACAAATGTATCTTTGTTTAAATCACCCAGAGAGATCCACTATTTTATTACCAGCTATCTTTTCTTTTATTTAAAAGTTTTTCTTTATTTATTACCTTTAAAACTTCATTGCTATCATATTTGTATACATTTTTATAACTTAAACAATAACAGTATCTGTCATATTTTTCCTGATTGTAAATGTCAAGGAAAGAAGTCACAGTGATCCTATTACAGATGGGTAGCACGTGTGAATACTGGGTTATATTTCTTAGGTTTTTAACATACAGACATATGGACATTATATAACATCTCACTCCCTGAATCTCTCTATTCCCAGGGACACCATTTCTTTTTTTTTAGCAATAAAGCATTTTTTAATTAAGGTATATACATCATTTTTTGCACATATATAACAGACTATAGTATATTATACACATAACTTTTGAGACTTATCTGGCAGTCTAGAGTTTAAAACCCTATGCTTCCCATGAAGGGGGCATGGATTCGACCCCTGGCAGAGAACTAAGACCTCGTAATCTGGCCAAAAATAAGCAGACAACAAACAACAAAACACATAACTTTGATATGCACTGGAAAACAACAAAAAATAATTATGACTTACTTTACTGTGATATTTGCTTAGCTGCAGTAGTCTAAAATATCTCAGAGATATGCATTTAATGAACTACCAATAACTCTAGTAAAATGACAGAGTACTAACTTAGTCATGTAAAGGTCATTTGTAACAATAAGAGGGGTATTTTGGGGGCAAATGGATTCAGGGTAAAATGAAAGCAGAATAATCTTCAGTAATGGGTATTTCCTTTTTCAAGGAAATTGATTATAAAATGAAGCAGGAAATTCAGACAGTATCTGGAGAACATACAGTTACTCCAGATACAGTATCTGGAGAAGAGTCAAGGAAGAAAAATCAGAGGTATTGGATTATCTTTGTTTTACCCTAAAATACTTTCCCTGAGTGCAAATAAAAATCAAATAACTTTTTGGGTCACATCTATAAGATAACTGGTTGCCACCAGAAAATTACTAAGGTTAATCAATGAATTTGGTAAAGATGAAAGATATAAAATTAATAAACAGAAATTCCTTGCATCCCCCATTTTTCTGAACGTGGCATTTTTCTTTACATTACCAATTCATTATTTCTTTTATTAGTATGTAAAAATCACCCCAAAACATAGTGTCTTAAAATTACAATAATTATTTACTGTCCCTTGCTGTTTCTGTGCATCTGGAAGTGCGGATGTCTTGGCTGAGCTGTTCTGGTGCAGGAGTGCCTTGGGTTGCACTCAGACAGTGTTTTTAAACGCTTGGTCTTGAAAACCTCTTTGTCACTTGTCTGGAGCCTGAACTGGGAGACCTGGAACAGCTAGGGTTTCTGAAAGACAGAATTTATCTCTGTGTAGTTTTTCCATGTGGTTGAGGAGAGTAACTTCAGGACAGCCCGGCTTCTTACGTGCAGTCCCAGGTTCCTGCCGCCTGTGTCCTGAGACATTCAGACAGACATTGTCATGGCGGTTACAATCGGCCACATCTCCCAAGCACACCAGTCTCCTCTCTTTTCAAATCTTGTTCCTCCTTCTAATTATCTTCTTATACTTCAGCATACCCTTCAGTCCTGTGTGATTTTCTTATTCCCATTTTTCTCCTGGCTTCACATCCTTGCCTCCCATTCCAAAACTCATGCTAAGGACTCTTTTTTCCCCACACTTTTTGATAGCCTTAAACGCTTTCTACTTGTGACCCTAAAATACACTAAGCATGTCAACCTCTAAATCAAATGATTTTTGCTTCTGCAACTACATTACTATGTTTTCTGGCATTGCTATTAATAGCTTCTACTTTCAACCAAAGTTTTTTATACTTTCAAATAGTGCTTTTTGTCATCTAGTTAAAATATTCACCACTCACGTTGTTTGAATATGGTAAGCCCAGATTGGAAACAATGTGTGCTTCATCCCACATGTCATTCATGAACTTTCATAGAGAAATTTACATGAAAGAAGCAATCCAAAGCATGCACTTTGCAGTACTGGTCAGCAGAAATGTCTATTTCATAAGGAAAAATGTTTCTATGTTCAGATCTATGAGGCAAATTGAAATGGACTGTCAGCAGGGGGACAGTGGCAACACTAACATGGTGGATTTGGTCCCAGGGGTGAGCCCCAGGCTCTGGGGGAGGGAGGAGATTCCCCACCTCCAATAAGTGAGAAATGAGGACTCAACCCCTGCTAGGGATTCAGAAACTGGGAAAGAGTGTCAGTGTAGGTAGGACCAGGTGAAGGGTCACTGGAGTCAACAGCCAGATCAAGGATTACAGGAAGACTCGAAGCATAGCTTCCTGATGAGAGGGTGAAGGCCTAATTCCAGAGGCAGAACAGAAGACTTATAGTAGAGAGTTGGCAGAACTGTGTGAGCCAGATGTCCCCCAGACAATGGTCAGAGGAGATGGATGAGGCCCTGGGCTGGGGGATGGGTCTGTAAGAGATGCTACTGAGAGGTCGGACATACCTGGACATGCACGGCCATGTTCAGGTGGCTGAGACAGAAAGCCCCAGAACCCACCCCTGCCCAGACAGAAACCAGGAGGCGGACCAACATCCTGGATACGGAACTCATGACCTGGCCCAATGAAGGACTGGCACAAAGCCCACCAGCACCAATCAGCAACGTGGCCCCCGCGTTTACCGTAGATGGAAAAAACCCGGCTTGAACGCTAGCCCCGGCTATAAAACCCTCCTCCCAGCCACTGTCCCTCGCAGACTCCCACTGTTCCAACCCCTGATAACTCACTCCCGGGAGTTCTGCCCGAGAGCAAACGCGCGATAAAGGCCTTTTGTTAGCAGTCCCTAGAAGTGGCTTTTCTTCCCGCGGCGTTTCTTACAGCTATCTGGTTCAGACACATTCAAATGTGCTTCCAAAGCAGCTCCTTGGCACCCCCAGCAGGCACAGGCACCTCCAAACACAAAATGGTGATCCGGGGGGCTAGTGTAATAAAGTACCACAAGCTGAGTGTCTTGGAACAACAGAAAGGTATTATCTCACGATTCTGGATGCCAGAAGTCCAAAATCAAGGTGCAGGTGGGGTTGGTTCCTCTTGAGGGCTGTGAGGTTGAATCTTTTCCCTGTCTCTCTCCCAGCTTCCAATGGCTTATCCACTAGCTTCAGTATCCTCAGCTTGTCGAATCATCATTTCAGTCTCTGCCTTCACCCACATACTCATAAGGGATTGGGACCCAAGCAAAAATCCATGTCTTTACTGGTTGTGCAAAAACCCTATCTCCATATAAGGTCACATTCTGAGCTTCTGGGTGTTATGACTTTGACATATATTTTCTAGGGGGACACAACTCAGTCCATAACATCCTTTTTCACCAGGCCTTCAAGCACTCAGTGCTCCTTAAAAAATTCTTGCTTCTCAAACGCACCTATTGCAAATATTAAACACCTTTCTAAACTCTGCCTTTTCACTTCTCTCTCCTATCAGCAGAAACTTTGGTTTGCTTCTATCCCAAATCTCTCTTTTTCTAATTTAATTTTTCCAACATTTAATTTCTAAAACTCAAAACTTAAGTTTCTTTTCATCATGCTTTATAAGCAACAACATATTAAACCCCAAGTTTTATTATATACATACATGTGTGTGTGTGTGTGTGTGTGTGTGTGTGTGTGTGTGTTAGTCTTCCAGTCGTGTCCAGGCTCTTCTATCCAAAATACTGGAGTAGGTAGCTATTTCCTTTTCCAGAGTATCTTTCCAAGCCAGGGATCAAACCCACGTCTCTTATGTTTCCTGAATTGGCAGGCGGCTTCTTCACCATCTGAATCACTAGGGAAGCCCAAGCTATTTTCCATTTCTTGTTCTTGAAGTGTTCTCTTTTTCAATATTTTTGAATGAATAATGCCATTTCAGTTTTAACTTTATTCTAAGTCAATTATTTATTGAGCCAATGGTGTCTTAACTGATCCTCCTTGCAGAGCAAGGCCACCACCAGCCCCTGGCAGGGCAGGCTGTGGTCCTGGTGAGGGCAGAGTCCTGACTGTCAGACTAGAAAACTGGCAGCAGTGTTTGGATACAGGATGCAACCTGTGCCAGTCTATGCTGGAGGGCATTGGCTGGGCACAAACAATGCAGAGGACAGCTCACAGTATGAAACCCCACCAACCTTTGCCTTCCTGATCACCGTATTTCAGAAGAAGTGTGATAAGAAGGGGAGGGCAATTTCACAAATGTATTTAAAGCACTACTGCTACTGGAACAGCCTTATTTCTGTAAAAATGGGTGGTGGCTCGGATCCAGTATAAATAGAAATAAACATAAATGTGACCTTCTCTCCCTTCAAATCTTCACCTGGATATCAAATCTAATGTTTATTTTCCAGTCTCGTTGCCACCGCTTCAGTTTATATTCAATCATTATTCCTCAGGATCAACAGTTGCATAAAAACTTATCTGAGAATTGAACTTAACAATGTGCAGCTCTCACATTCTCCAGGTACAGACTGTTCATATACTCTGCAGAACCTATGTCTAATCATATCATACCTTGGGACAGAATTCCTAAACGGTTCTCCTTTACATAACATGCTTCCAATTTCCTTGAATATTACCAAAAGTTTCTATTATCCACACTTTCCCACCCATTTAATATCATTTTCTGCTGTGGGCTCCCATTTCCTTTTAAATCATGTGCAGTTCTCTGGAAGATTCACGCAGCTCCATGACTACACCATTGTGAATTTGTCTCTTTTGCCCAAATTCAGCTCTGCCTTCCAACAACAGTGGAGCCTCTTCTTCCAAAACCTCCTTTCTCTGGAGAAACCAATGTTTTCTCCTAATATCTGACCCCTAAAAAGCAATTTTTAAACTTGATGTATATTCTTTCTCCAAGAAGGTTTAGCTTCCTCGAGCAGGGATTGAATCTTTTCCATCTCTATATCCTTAGATCAGCACTTGGTGGTGGTGGTGTCGTTCATTCACTCAGTGGTGTCTGACTCTTTGCAACACCATGGACTGTAGCAGACCAGACTTTCCTGTCGTTCACTATCTCCTGGAGTTTGCTCAAACTCATGTCCGTTGAGTCAATGACGCCATCCAACCATCTCATCCTATGTTACCTGCTTATCCTTCTGCCTTCAGTCTTTTCCGGCATCAGGGTCTTTACCAAAGAGTCAGCTCTTCATGTCAGAACAATGTTTAGGTAAGTGATAAGTACAATATTTTTCTCCTTTCCTAAAGGATGTCTCATATTGCTGCTAACATTTTTCAGAGATAAAGTACAAGGTTGGACAGGGGTTCTTCATCTACTGATTTGGTAGATGAAGGTTTATTTAATTTAAAAAAATATTTAAAATTTATTTGGCCACACTGAGTCTTAGTTATGGTTTGCAAACTCTGAGCTGTGGCATGTGGGATATAGCTCCCTGACTAAGGATGAACCTAGGCCCCCTGCATTGGAAGCATAAAGTCTTAACCACTGGACCAGTGAAGAAGTCCCTCAATGAAGATTAACTGAGTGCCTGAATCTTGTGCGGGTCTGCTCAGACCAGTTTCTGGCACACAAATCTTATGAATACAATCCAATTCCTGACTTCATATAGCTTATGTGCTAACAGGGAAGAAAATCCCTAAATTAAAGACCCAAATCTGCAATTTGTTTTATTTATCTACCTATCCATGCTGCTGCTGCTAAATCACTTCAGTCATGTCCAACTCTGTGTGACCCCATAAATGGCAGCCCACCAGGCTCCTCTGTCCATGGAATTTTCCAGGCAAGAGAATGGAGTGGGGTGCCATTGCATTCTCTGAACCTATCCATGGGCACATACATACAATGGAATAAAAGAATACAGCTCTACCTGAGGATAATATAACGATGTATTTCATTTTAACTAGAGGGGAAAAGGCCTACATACACAAAATTCTCTAAAGATACTGTTTCTTGTCATAGGATTTGATATGTGAAGGACATATGAGTTCTCTAAGTTATAATTATCTTCTAATTATCTCTAGTCAGTTTCTAAAGGGCCATTTGGAAGTATATTTATACCTAAGTCTAAATAAACATCATCAGGAGGAATGCGTTTTGCTTTGGCTTGTAACTTTTTTGTGATCCAGTATTGCTGGCTGAAAATTCATAACTAGGAAAATACTGATGCTGCTATGTTAACTGGAAATTAACAGAGTCATACACTTCACCTCTCATGAAAATGGGATTGTGTTGACATTTCTGCAAAGAGGAAGCCCAAAAAAGACAGTGACTTGAATGAAATGCTGCTCATTCCAGCTGAGAAGCCCACGGACAACAGGCAATCTCAAGACATAGTGGACTCAAGACTAAAACAGACATTTGACCCCCAAGGTCCCAAGTAGTACTTCAGTGGTAAAATGCCAGTCTAGATCAGCTGAAGCAGAATAACTGAGTCTCACCCTACTAAAACAGTGTAGGTGGTATCAAAGAGCTGTCTTTTTAGCAAGAATCTCAGAGGATGCTGAAGCAGAGAAGGATTGATAGTTCCGGACGTGAAAGCCTGGCCAAACTGATTTTAGCTTGGAAACAAAATATAGTCAAACATTGCAGGCATTTAAAAACATCTCACCAAGCTCCTCCATCCATGGGATTCTTCAGGCAAGGAAACTGGAGTGGGATGCCATTTGTGCATGGGGATGATCCAGAGAGATGATATGGGGAGGGAGATTGGAGGGGGGTTCAGGATTGGGAACTCATGTACACCCATGGCAGCTTCATGTCAATGTATGGCAAAACCAATACAGTATTGTAAAGTAAAATAAAGTAAAAATAAAAGTTAAAAAAATAAAAAATAAAAACATCCCAGTCCATCATTTACAGAACATCAAACTTCTTTACACATCACTACCTGCATACACTCTCCAAGACCACCTGGCTGAAAAATAAACACCAGCACTACCGGATGAGGTGTCTTGCTGTTTGGATAAGCATGCTTTCTACCAGCTGACATCTCAGGGCAGGAGCGCTGAATTGTACTGCTTTTGGTTGGTGGTTTTATTGAGGCATAACTATACAAAAATGATATTTATTTTAAGTTCTGTATTTAAAACCTCATTAGATGGTAGTAGTTGGAAGCTGTTTGAGTGATCTATTCTGGAGACCTCTAGTAGCAACATGATTTTGCTACATGTATGTAAAACACTGGCTTTTATTCTGTGCTCTGTAACAGGGAAAGTGACCCTTTATTCTAGTAGATGTAAATGTTGTATTAAACCAAGTTTTTCAAATATTTAAAGGAGGGGGCAGAACTCAGTACTGTGCCATTGCATTGGAAAATCTTACAAGGGGACCATCTAACAAAACTTGACTTAAGCATTAGTCCCTGGGGCTTTGATGGGGTAAGGAGAAGGTTTTGGTTTCTGAACAAGTTTTAATCATGGCTGCTTTTAACCTACCTGTAAGTTGTTAATGAGTGATAAGCATGAACAAAACTCCCATGAGACTGCCAGAATGCTGTTAACTTTGGAACCACAGATCTGTGTGAATGGAATCAGGAAACTATTTTGTCTTTCTCAGTCTTCTGATTTCCTCAGTCCAGTTATGTGTAAAATAAGTCATCATAAGGGCACCATTTAGGGGCAAGAAGGTAAGGAAGAGATGGACCCCTTCAACAACAGGAGAATAACAACCAGGAAGGTATAGCTGAAGTGAAATATTCAGATTCTATTGGTAAAACAAAAGTAAAATGAACAGAAGAAAACAAGATCTATAGATGCTTCTTTATAATAATACATCCGGCTGCTGCTAAGCACTTCAGATACATCCTAAAGACCTAATATTTTCACAAGAGGAAAGTAGGGTTTGACGATTAGCAAGGACAAGGAAGATGCATAAAATGTAAAGAGAAAGGTACAGTTTTAAAATAAAAGCATTTAAATGAATTCATTCTATTCTTAAAAGATAAAACATTGTACAGAGCGCATGGAGAATATTCCCCTTGGAGTGGGAGACAATGCAACATGATTAGCTTTGCAATTAGATGAAGGGCATGTTGCTACCTCGTCATGATGAGGAAGATGGTAAGGTGAGTTCCACTATGATGACAGCACGGTGGAAGGAATGAAGTGCAGGCTTTAGAAAGCAAAATGTCCCGGCTCCAGATGCATTTGTAAGGGATAACCTATTTACTATTTTTAAAAAGATGAATAAATAAAGAAATTACTCATAGCTAGTCCAGGAAAAAATGAGATAACTCACTCCTGACCTCAAACACACAATGAAAAGTGAAGATTGGACAATGAGAAGGAAGAATTAGAGAGGATTTGCAAGATCAAGTTAAGCAAATTTGTATGGCCTTAATAAGCATTTCTAAATAATTGAATCATCTTTGGAACAGCTTCTGACGCAGGAGGAAAAAGCATAAAGGCTTGTGATGGCAGAGACAGGATAAGGAAGGTGATGTGACTAATGCCAAGGCTGACTTTCCACCTGGAGATGGGCGTCTCTAAGTCAAAGAGAAGTAACTGCAGGCTACCAAACTCAGTGACTTTTACTCCTTGCCTAATTCATTCATTCTCAAGTCGTAGGACAGTAGGATTTCTCTGCTATGAAAACTGTCATGAACTTCATCAGGGAAAAAAGCACTTTTTTAAGTAAATAATGTCTTCTGAAAGGGAACCCTCCTGCACTATTGGAGGAATGTAAGTTAGTGCAGCCACTATGGGAAACGATATGGAGGTTCCTTAGAAAACTAAGACTAGAGCCGCCATGTGATGCGGCAATCCCACACCCGGGCATATACACAGAAAGACTATAACTTGAAAAGACACATCCCTATGTGTCTTTTTGAAAAGATGCATCCCTGTGCTTATAGCAACATTATTCACAGTAGCCAAGGCATGGCAACAACCTTAACATTCGCTGATGGATGAATGGATGAGGAAGGTGTGGCCTGTATGTATCTGCCTTGTGTGTGTGGAGACGCAGTTGCATCTGACTCTCTATGACCCTGTGGACTGTAGCCGCCAAGCTCCTCTGTCCAGAGGAATTTCCAGGCGAATACTGGGTTGGGTTACCACTTTTTACTCTAGGGGATCTTCCTGAACCAGGGATTAAACCCTTGTCTTTTGGACCTCTGCACTGGCAGGTGGATTCTTTATCACTGCACACACACACACACACACACACACAAGCATAATGGAGTTTTACTCAGCCATAAAAAAGAACAAAACATCATTTACAGCAGCACCAATGGACCTGGAGATGATCATACTAAGTAAGTTAGACAGAGAAGGACAAATACCATATACCAGTTACATGTGGAATCCAAAATCTGGCACAAGTGAATCCATCTTGGAACAGACTCAGACATAGAGAACAGACTTGTGGTTATCAACCTGGTGGAGAGGGGAAGGACTGGGAGTTTTGGATTAGCAGATGCCAACTATATATATTATATAGCATAGATAAACAACAAGATCCTACTGTATAGACAGAGGATTATATTGAATATCATAGGATAAAACATAATGGAGAAGCATATGAAAAACTATATATATATATATATACATATATAATTGAATTACTTTGCTGTACTCTAGAAAATATCACAACACTATAAATCAGCTACACTTGATAAAAATAAACACATTAAAAGCTTGGATTTTCTAGCAAAAAAAAAATCAAATAAAATTTCATGAGTACAGTACCACTTGGGTGTGTTGGTTTACTCTGGGTGGGGAAGAAGTTCAGGTTGGGACAGACGAACTAGAATAAAATAAAAAGGTAAAGAATCCAGTCATGTCTCTGGGGTTGAGGAGGGAAGCTGTGGTGGGAACATAAGTGTGAGAGGAAAGGGTAGATAAGCAACTGTTGACTCAGAATACGATGAGAGTCTTGCATTTCTGCAGAATACCTCTTGTCACAGGAGATGATAAAGTACAAGGCAGAGCCTATGATCTGCCCTATGTGGGGCTATGTGGGCTTGTTGAGCAAGAACAGTGGAATCAAGCCTTTCACATTAAGGAGAACAAGAGCCGTGAAGCTGGATCCCTGGGTGCATCATCCACCCAGATCCAAGTGATGACGCATATGAGCGAAGGGAGGGGAGACCAGAAGGCAGACAAGTCAGCAACGGGGGGCGGTCCCACAGTGGTGAGCCTCTCCATGGGGCCAGGTTTCACTTACAGATGGAAGAGCAGTCATTTGGGCTTGGATTTGTGCAAAGGACAGTTTGGGTGCTTCCTCTCCCTTGGATAGTACAAAGAGAATGGGAATCTATGATGTCAACCTCCACAGATGGCTTAATTTTGATAACAAAAAAAAGCATGAATGATGTAGACTCTGAGAAGACAGGCACTGATTGTTCCCCATGAAAAGGGAGTTCCAGAGAACACATGGGAAGAACTAAGACAAAATGGGGTAAAAGAACGATCTGAAGAAGTAATTTACATGCAATTATTATTATTTCATTAATTCAATAGATATTTATCAGGTGACTTCTTTGTGACAGCCTCCATTCCTTCCAAGAACCAGAAATGTAGTACTAAACATCAGAGGAAAGGTCTGTGGCATCAAGGACTTTAGATTCTTACTGATTATTTTAGAGAAGATTTACAGACAGTTTACAGACTTCTCCTTTACACTTCTAGAAGAAGTAATTTACATGCAATTATTATTATTTCATTAATTCAATAGATATTTATCAGGTGACTTCTTTGTGACAGCCTCCATTCCTTCCAAGAACCAGAAATGTAGTACTAAACATCAGAGGAAAGGTCTGTGGCATCAAGGACTTTAGATTCTTACTGATTATTTTAGAGAAGATTTACAGACAGTTTACAGACTTCTCCTTTACACTTCTTACAAATTATTAGAACAATATGAGTGCTAGTAAAATATATCATCAAACTAATAAATAATAAATAAAAGAAAGGAGAAAATAATGGTCTTAGGTAAAAGGCTGTCTGGAATAGCAAGATCATAAAATCTGTGTATTTATAAGAGTCAGGAAAACTTGCTACCAAACTGAAAGATAAATTAAGAGTGAGTAAACTAGATGAGAAGGAGCTCTAGGTAGCTCAGTGGTAAAGAATCCACCTGTCAAAGCAGGAGACTTAAGAGATGTGGGTTCGATCCCTGGGTCAGGAAGATCCCCCACAGAAGGAAACGGCAACCCACTCCAGTATTCTTGCCTGGGAAATTCCATGGACAGTGGAGCCTGGCACGTCACAACCATGGGGTCTCAAAGTTGGATACAACTTAGTGACTAAAGCGTCACCAAACTAGTTGAAAAGTAAACTCTAAACGGCTGGGATAAGAAGCTATTATATTTTGTGAGATACTCTCATACTAGACAGCTATCTATTTCTTTACTTACGTATCTATTGATCTATTTCTCTATCCATCTATCTCTTCATCTATTTATCTACAATTGACCTTGAACAATATTGAGGTTAGGACACCCCCACATAGTAGAAAATCTGCATATAACTTTCTAGTGAATATTTACCCACAACTGAAGAATTTACAGTTAAAAAATCTTAGCATAAGTAGACCTGTGCAGGTTGAATCTGGGTTATTCAAGGATCAGCTGTGTATATATATAAGATATTTCTACATGTCTGTGTGCTCAGTCACTCCTGGGGCCATTTCCTACTCCAGGGCTCCTCCCAACTGAGGGGTTGAGCACTCATCTCTTTGTCTACTATTTCTGCAGGTGGGTTCTTTACAACTATGTGACTAACAAAGCCCAAAGATATGTATATATAAATATATAAAATATTATATATTAGAATTATATACACAATTATATATTTATAATTATATATAATTTATAGCATATAAATATATTATTAATTAGATATATTAATATTTACTACATTTATATTTATTTAATATTAAAATATTATTGTGATATATAATATATATAATTAACATATATAATAATATATAATTATATAATTATCAATTCAGTTCAGTCACTCAGTTGTGTCCGACACTTTGTGACCCCATGAATTGCAGCATGCCAAGCTTCCCTGTCCATCACCAACTCCCAGAGTTCACTCAAACTCACATCAATTGAGTCAGTGATGCCATCCAGCCATCTCATACTCTGTCGTTCCCTTCTCCTCCTGCTCCCAATCCCTCTCAGCAT
>SJYC01048106.1:0-18067 GCA_006408675.1 Madoqua kirkii | reverse complement strand
TTTTTATGTTCTATGAAAATCTTTCTTAAATATTCTCCTTAATTTTTGTTTTAATAAAATAAGAATGCCTGCTACTATATTACAAGAAGAACAACTATACATGAACATCTCTTTTAATTTTGATTTAATTTTAAAATGACTATTTAAATCAGAATAATTTTTCAGAGAAGCAAATTGAAAATATTCAGTGCTGTGAACCCCAGTTCTTCCATTTGCACAAAATATACTATACTCCTGTTGCTTGGTGTATGGCTTAAGAGCAAAACCCTGCATTCTCCCAGCTACCTGGCTCTCAGCCACAGGTACCGACAGAATTCACTGACATTAAGAGTCACTCTAATTAAACAGAAACAAAAAATTGCAACCTTCTTGCCCACGTCAGAGTGAGGACTGCCATCACTGATTCCTTCCTACTCTGAGTCTGAATCATCTCCCTGCATCCTCTACCAACAAGTTCCCCTCAGCGGACTGGAGCTCTCTCAAAGACATGTTCATATCCATCCTAGCACACTAGGTACCTTCTGGGAGGTGTTTGGTAAATGTTTGTATGCATGCATGCTAAGTTGCTTTAGTCATGTCCAACTCTGCGACCCTATGGACTTTGGCCCACCAGGCTCCTCTGTCCATGTAATTCTCCAGCAAGAATACTGGAGTGGGTTGACAAATCCTTCTCTAGGGGATCTGCCCAAAGCAGAGATCAAACCCACATCTCCTGCAACTCCTTCATTTCAGGTGGATTTTTTTTTTCCTGCTGAGCCACTGGAGAAGACCTGATAAATACTTAAAAAACGTAAATAAATACAAATAATTAGCATCAACTCTCCATGACATTAACCTGTCCAATATGGGACCCAGAGTGATTTGGTATTATACTACTACTTTTCTTTGTAAATTGCATTCTTAATTACTCCTAGTAAGACCAATTATGTCATTTTTACTGGTTAGAAGAATGTGATTATGTTGTATCTTATTCTTCAATGTTAAACTCTTTCCTTAGAGATGGAAATTGCAAATTTATAGTACTCCAAACTTTTTGTATGAATACAGAGCCTTCCTGGCTATTCATTAAAATGAGAAATACTAGTCATGGTAAGATTACAAACCCAAGAAAACTGTGTAACTGAATTACACAATTAATGGAAGATAAAGTTGAATAGCCTACATATTTAGTTTTGAAATATAGACTTTGAGTTATCTAATATGCTATTTTGATTATAACTATACTCTCAGATATCACATCATAATGGCACTTCTCTGTAGTAATTTTTTAAAGCTATAAAGTCATCTAACATATCTCTTGTAAATCCAGAGCTAGTAACTGCTACTTCTTTTAGCAACCAAAAGAAAATCAAAAGATAAGTTTGGGAGACTTGTACCCAACAATTTGAAGGTAGATTCAAATAACAATCAGCATTGGAAATTTTCAGGTTTAATTGACACTAATCCTAGTACGTGAAGTTAAAAGTGAAACAACCTGCAAATAAATCCAGTGAAAGGTTCGACTTCTAACATATTTCAATCAAAATTTGAGAAATGATTTTAAACTGACTTTATTTCCAAAGAGCAAGAGATCATTTTCCCTTAAGAAAAGAAAAGGAGGGAGCGGTCCACACAGCAGTTCTCGCTTCAGATCAGTAGAATAACAAAGTTTCTGTGTACAGAGGTTTAGAAAAAGAAGAGTGGTCCTCAGACATCCTTCTCCTAGGCAGCAGCCTCCTACCAGTTCTGGAGGGGCCCGGCGCCGTTGGCCGCTGGGAGGGTGCTGATACTCGTGAGAACCACCTGCTCAGACAGTTTCGACACGTTATCAAAGTTGCTGATCTGCGTGGTCAGGGACTTGCGGCTCTCCGTGCTCGTTCGACCCCTGGCCAGCCGGTCCTCCTGGCGGTGATGAACCCCAAGGCAACAGCAAGAAAATGCGGCTTTAAATTCCTCTCGAAACTTTCCTGGATGATCAGGGAGAATGAAAGGAGAAAAGAATTTTGTAGTCAGTATGTTTTAACCAATCTTGAATAGGGTACAAACCAGTGACTTCCTGGAGCCAAATCTACATGTGGGTGCAACATTTGATAATGGTGAGGGGAAAGATAGAAAAAGGAAATTTCTTTTTTGGAAGCTTTGTGTAATCTTTGTTAAAAAATCATTTATTTTTAAATTGAAGTTATCTTTGATAATTTACAGTAACATGTTAGTCTTAGATGTACAGCACAGTCATTCAGTTATAATTTTTCAGATTCCCTTATATGTTGTTAGAAAATAATTGTGTCTAGTTCCCTGTGCTATACAGTAGGTCCTTGCTGTTTATCTATTTTTATATTTGAAAGTGAAAGTGTTAGTCGCCCAGTCATATCTGACTCTTTGCGATCCCACGGACTATAGCCCACCAGGCAAGCTCCTCTGTCCATGTAATTCTCCAGGCAAGAATACTGGAGTGGGTAGCCTTGCCCTAGATTCTTTACTGTCTGAGCCACAAGGGAAGACCTTGTATATATACATATATATATGGAAGACCTTGTATTTGTATTTATACACACACACACACACACACATATATATAAAATAGTGTGTATATTTTTATCCCAAACTCCTAATTTATCCCTCCCACTTCCCCTCACTTTTCCCTTTGGTAACCATAACTTTGTTTTCGATGTCTGTGGGTCTATTACTGTTATATAAATATATTCATTTGTATATATATTTTTAAGATTCCACATGTAATTGATATGATATTTGTCTTTCTCTGTCTTAGTATGATAATTTCTAGGTTCATTCATGTTGCTGCAAACATACATATATTCAATGGAATATTAGTCATAATAAAGAATTAAATAATGCTTAGTACATTGTTGAAATAATGAAACATTTCCATAAAATAGTGAGACTGTTTTACATGCTCAATGTTTGGAGTTTGTTTAATGTTTTTATAGGCAAACTACATATATTTGTGAATGTGGGTTATTTTTCACTAGATTGCTATAGTACACTTGAATACCAGTAGAAAGGTGCCCAGAGATATTTAATAATTTCAAAACTGATGAAACCTATGCTGTGCATGGCCAACAGTTTGCATAAATCACCCCTGCATTGTACTGTGATTAAATTGTTCTACTGACACAATCAGTTCAGCAAAATATCTGGAAAAGTACCTTAAACTATCTAGAAAGTTTCTTTTTGTAATCTGTGTGAAAGAAAGTGAAAGTGAAGTTGCTCAGTCATGTCCAATTCTTTGAGACCCCATGGACTGTAGCCTGCCAGGCTCCTCTGTCCATAAGATTTTCCAGGCAGGAACACTGGAGTGGATTGCCATTTCCTTCTCCAGGAGATCTTCCCACCCCAGGGATTGAACCCTGGTCTCCTGCATCGTAAGCAGACGCTTTACCATCTGAGCCACCAGGAAAGTCCTGTAATCTGCGAAAGGCAGAACAGAAAAACTGAATGAAACATGGAAAACTCTAGAAGCTTCTCCTTATCTTTAAATTATTGATGTCACACTGAAGAAGGATAACCATGAAACAGTGACCTTTCAAGTCTTCTAGTGTGAATGACAGCATTGGAAATCACCATTTCTTGTCTCTGAGCTTCGATTACCTACCTGGGTTCCTGAGTGATTACAATCAGTGCCCAGTGACCTCCTTACATCACTCTTAACCCCATCAACGGCACTTTGACTTGGTTCACTGGCTTGTATTTCAGACTTGTCTCTCTTATGCTCTGATAGATTGCCCCTGCTTAGTGCAAGCTCAGGGCTTTAGGCACTCCTAAGCCCAGGGATTCTTTATAAGTCCTGGCTCTACATGCCCCTCCTCCTTTCAAACAGCATGTGAGCAGTGGGCTCTGGCTATCCCAGTCTGAATGTAGTCTTTATTTTGGAGACTGGAGTTGAGTGAGCAGAGGGAGGCTTGAAAAGGGTGAAATGAATACAAAACACCCTTTACACATACACCATCTGATTGGCTGAAAGATGAAATAAAGCAGAGGTGTAGATGGTGCATGCGTGCTCAGCTGCTCTGTGGTGTCTGACTCTTTGTGACCCCATGGACTACATGTAGCTCCAGGCTCCTCTGTCCATGGAATTTCCCAGGCAAGAATAGTGGAGTGGGGTTGCCATTTCCCTCTCCTGGGGATCCCCCGACCCAAGGATCTCCTGCATTGGCATGCGGATCCTTTAACACCGCACCATCTGGAAGCCATATAGAGGGTACATGCCATGACTGAAAAAGAAAGTTATTTAAAAAAAGCCTAATTGATTGTTTGTTTGTCTTTTGAGGAGGACTTTGCTGGCGGCTCTCAATGCAGGGGGCATGGGTCCAATTCCTGGTCAGGCCCCTAAGATCCCGTATGTCACATGGTGAGGCCAAATAACTAACAAATACAATTTTTAAAAGTGGCTATACCATTAAAAAGTATTTAGTTAAATGATTTTTATAATTATATTGATTCCATAAACAGAGATGGGTGAAATCAGTTGCAGAGCTATGTGGGTGTGGTCTGTTTAATTCAGTGTTATTTAGGAAGAATATAATTTTTGGGGTCAGTGAGAAATCTTGAGATAAGCCCAAGAGATATTAATTACCCACAAGAGAAATGTAAATACAGAGAAATACCTAAAAATACAAAGGTTACAACTCCATCTCAATTAGGCTATAAATATTGGCAAAGGAAATGATATAAGCAAGGCTGTTTTATTTTCAGATAAAATGATTTCACATCTTTGTAAATCATAAGTTTACTATAGAACAAGCAAGATTCTTATCCAGTTCTCACAATTTCACTCTCCTATTTCAACTTTTTTTTCTAAATTTAATGGAAAAAAGTTACTTTGATAATTTACTGTGATTGTTAGGTAACAAGTATTCCTTCTCATAAGGGAAGAAAAGCTAAAGACCCGTCAGATCAGCCAAAACCAAAAAACAAACAAACAAAAAACCAACTCATTATACTGCAACTAAGCTCTTCCTGCAGTTCAAGAGTGTTCACACCTTCTGATCATCCATCCCGTGTCCTGGGCTGTAGTTTGTAGAGAAGAAACAGGTGAAAACTCACCACTGAGAAAATTATAAATAATTGGGTTCGCAGCACTGTTGGCATATACAAGCCAGTGTGCAAATGTAAACCAGGCATATACAGTCTCTCTGTCTTCCGTGTGAGTAAACATCCCAAACACTCTGCAGGAAAAGACACAGTAACAGGAAGTCAGTGAGGTTCTGAAAGTTCCTTTACATAAGCAAAGTCAAGGGTCAACAAAGGCCTAGGTTGCAGCCACCTGGCTCCAGTGCTGCCCTGCAGGACGGACCACTTACCGGCTTAGGGTACCTCAGTGGGGCCAGAAGAACTTCAGTCCCTGAAGGGCACCGAAGGGCACAATTAGTACTATAATAAATCAAGAGCCAGCTCAGGTCAGAGAAGGGGCTTTCTCCCTCGTGAAGGCTGAGTGCATAAGAACACAGAGGTTGACCATGTATCTGTCTCCCTTCTTTCGTGATGTGTCTGCACGCAGTGGAGCAGTGTTTGTTAATATTCTATTTCATTTTATTTAATCTTTATTTTAAATTGGAGTATAAGATTAACAATGTGCTCATTTCGGGAGTACAACAAAGTGATTCACTTGTGCATATACATGTATTTCTTATTTTTGAAGTTCTTTTCCCATATAGGTTATTACAGAATATTGAGCAGAGTTCCCTGTACTATACAGTAGATCCTTGTTGGTTATCTATTTTAAATATAGCAATGTGTATATATAGCACTCCTAAATTGCTGTCTATATGTACTACTTCCTACTTTCCTTTGTGCGTTGATCAGAGTATTACATTTCTTCAACTTCAGTCTTACCACTTTGCTTAAATTGGGCTTCTAGGATTTTTTTTTTAATATGCAGAGGAGAACTAGTTTTCAGTTGGCAAAATTCTGGTAATTTCTTAAAATTTTTAAGTTTTAATATTTTTATTCATTATTTTAAACTCTGACAAATATTTTATTACTGTATCCTTAAAGGTCATTTTTAAGGTTTGTTCTATACTTTGAGATATCTCAGTTATCAAATTCTATTCACCAGACAACAGCAGGCAACTTGTAACTACTTGATGAATTTGTAGGCTGAAGATTAGAATGCATTTCTTGACAGAGGTTTCATCATTGATTGTGGATTTTGTGCATATGATAGTAATGCATTGTCAGAATAACGTGATGTTCTATGCAGTACTGTAGTCTTACAAAACTATAATATATAGTGAGACAACATGGGTCAACGGAATTAATATGCTATGACCCTCTATCACAATATATCTTTGAAATAATATACAAACCAGACTTGCTTTAAAGATGTTGGTTTTGACTAGCCAGACAAACTTACTTCTATACAAAAGAATTAAGGATTTTATTTGTAAGAGAAAGGAAACAAAAGTATAAAATGAGAGGGCAAACAGAGACAAGTATTTGAAGAAAATGTGTGTGGTAAAGAGAAAAACAACTTTAAAGGATATTTTGAAATTTTTATTTTGTGACAGAGACCAGAAGACTCAAAACACAGAAACTATTTTAAATTTAACATGGGTTTTCTCCTTAGAAAGCCATTTATTTTCCTCGGAAAGGAAGGTCTGTAAGTCAGAAGAATAGAAATATTATGGACAAGGAGGTATTTGGAACTAGCCCTCAACTAGGGCTGAGATGCAAGAAATGCAAGTGTGTCTTTGAGAGAGCAGTAAATCCAATTTTCACTGACTAAAATAAAAGTACAAAAAAAAAAAAAAAGAAAGAAAAGAAAACCTATCCAGTATGTTTATAGGTTCTTAGGAACAGAAAACACCATTTTGCCTCAGACTAGAATACATTTGTACATGATTTCTATGGGCACAAAAATTAAGAAGGGAATTAAAAATATCTATCTATCTATCTATATACACACATGTATATGTGGAGGGCAAAAAAGCTTCTCTTTTTTTGTGAGCTGGTGTATATCTCAAGGACCAAACCTGCCACAGATCTTACACCTTTAAGGCTGTGCCTGTACTAAACAGCATTGCTGAAAGGTTCATTTTCTCTTTTTCTCTTTCTTTCACTATTTCTTTTCTTTTTCATTTTTTTTTTACTATTTCTTTTCTTTACTATTGATAAAGCCATTAAGAATATATATAGGTATAACTGAATCACTTCGCTGTGCAGCCGAAACTAACACAGCTTTGTAAAGCATTACTTCAGTAAAATTTATTTTAAAAAAAAAGTAAAGGGAAAATGTCATTAAGCAATCAAAGACAAAGCCCCAAATAGAATGACAAATCTTTGCAGCTGGTTGTACCACCTTCAGACTGTGTGATTCCAGCCAAAGCTGCCTCTCTCCAGAGTCCCCAGCTGTGAGGAATAGGATATTGACTCTGAATCAGGGGAAAATGAGAGGCACAATTGTAGTTTTGGAGTCCTCTGATAAACAGAATCAGTATTACCTTGGGACCAGCCTCTGTGCAACTATTAAGCTAATTTGCAATAAAGATGGTTGAAGATTTCTGGGTACCACTGCCTCGTATCAGCTGATCATGTTGGCCAATTGTTTTAACTTAAAAGTGTATCTGCAGGGTTACAGGAACGTCCCTTCTCTCACTGAAAAGCTTTGTGTTGATTTTGGTTATTAACACTATTCACCTATTCATCCTAAACTTGATTTGCTGACTTCAGAAAAATGGATTTTCTTTCTTTCTGTTTAAGCATTCAAAACACAGTATGTGCTGTGATTCCATTTGTATGTGTATGTGTGCTCATAAATGACTTTTAAGTATAATTAGAATGCTAACACAATTCTTATCTTTTTGTCCTTTAGATAAAATTCTGTCACCATTCCCTATGTCTTTGAGAACAAAGTTGGAAAACCCATTTGTTCTGATCAAAAAAGAGCTCCAAGCTGTAAATGAGTTTTTTGCATTAGAATTTTTTCTGCATCTGAGATTCAGCAATTAACTCGAAGAGGTCAGGGGGACCATCTGCTTTCTGTCTGTCATTCAATAGAGAATTAGCATGGATAAGAGCATTTAAAGTCCCAGCACTCTAAAAAGCTGTGTGTTCTTACCTGCTGGTAACAACAACACACTGAGTTATCTGGCCTGACAAGCTATCTCGGCAGACAGCTTAGAATTTTTCTCTGGCTTAAAAAAAAAAAAAAAATAGAAGTCCTTAATTAAGAACCAAGAGGAATGGCAGATCTCTTCATTTTCAAATAATAAGTGGCTTTACCTCTTTAGCACATTGAGGACGCTAATTGGGAGATAGCAAATTGCAAACACCAAGAGCACCACCATCAACATCCGCGCTGTTTTCCGTCTGGCTCGGATCTGCTTTATTTCAGCGGCCACGGCGCTAATCCTGGATTTGGTCTGCTGTCCGGGCCCCTGAGGCTGCGAAAGAGGCTGCAGGGCCTTCCATTTTCTCTGGACGACAGAAGATGTTCCAGGAATCTGAAAGGAGTGCAGATCCTTTATTGCTATCTGATTTAGGAACGTTCCACTTCGGAGGACATAGTAAGCAGAGTATCCCAGACACCTGTGGTCTGGGAGGTTTGCTGAGTGGAGTGTGTTCTGGAGTAAAACCGTCAAGTGCCAATTAGGAGTCTGGGTGGAAACAAAACAGTTGTAATATCACAATTTTGTCAAGGCCTAAAGAGAGCTGCAAATGGAACATATCTCTTTATAAAAAGAGAAGTTGTCCCCACAAAGGATTAATTTTCAGTACTAAAAAGAAATGAGTTATCAAGCCTTGAAAAAAAAATAGGAACCTTAGATGGATACTACTAAGTGAAAGGAACCACTCTAAGAAGGCTACCTGTTATAGGGCTCCAAGTATACGATATCCTGAAAAAGGTGAACGTATGGAGAGTAGAAAGATGAGTGGTTGCCAGGGGTTAAGGGGAGGTGGATGAATTAGCCTGGCACAGAGGATTTCAGAGGATTTTCAGCAGGGGATATACTCTGCACGATGGATACATTTCCTCACACATTATACATTGTGTCTGAATATACCATCTAAACACATAGAATGTACATCAAAAGTGAACCGTAAGGTAAACTGTGACCATGATGGGTAGATGCAGGTTCATCAGTTTTAACAATTTCATCACGCTGCTGGAGGATGTTGATAATGGGGTGGTGGGGGAGGGAGCTACTCATGAACGGAGGAGGCAGAGAGAGGGAAACTGTAACTTCCACTCAAATTTTCTGTGACTTTATAACTACTCTTTAAGAAAAAAAAATTCTTGATTTAAAAGAGAGAGAAATGAAAACTGGGGAAGCAGAGCACCTGTTAAGAATTCTGATTCAGCTCAGATACCTGGAGTTGAAACAGACTGAACACCTAAGCAGGTGGTTTCAAAATAACCTGCATGGCTTTTCATGCATCAACACTGCCACCTGCTGGCAGATGGCGAGTTCGGACTTTTGTTAGGTTTTCTGCTTCTCGGGTTTAAGGTAAACCTTTAAAGAAAAGGAATAAAAACAAAACAAAATAGCCTCTGTTGCTCATTATTTGTTCTTATAAAATTTCTTGAAGTCAGCTTTGTGGCCCGACCCTTTAAAATCCGCATAAAAACCTTGAAAATCCCTTCTATGATCATTTCCAATAGCTGGAATTTGTACCATCAGTTACACAACTTTTCTATTTCTTTTCAAAGTTATTTGATAATAGCAGGGAGTCCCTCCAAGTATAATATTGTCTTAATTATAAGCTCATGAAGATTGACAGGGTTTAGTGAGCGAAACAATAAAATTCAGTATGTGTAACTTTTTAAGAGGAAAATGTGCCAACAAGCACACCGTAAGAACATCCTAGTTCTATCAAGATTATTCAGCTGTTGCTTTTATCTCTGCACTGAAAGAGCAGACTAGCGTGGCCCTACGGTCTCTCACAATGGATGGTGGATGGATTCTGTTGCTTTATCTATCACAAGATCCAGGTCTGTTAGATAATCTTTGAGAAGAGAATTTTACTTTGATTTCCACAGAGATGAATTGATATGATGCTTCTTTTGAACATAACTATTCCCTCTCAGAAGGGAGCAAATGAAAATAAAGAAAACCTGCTTTTAAATTGAAAAACATTTGACAAATGATTTATCTTTGGATTCTCTATGTTCTTCCATGTAGGCTGACATTTTACATCAAGGTGGCCTCACTCAATCTTCTTATCTATTGACTGAGAATCTTCTTCCTCTGTGAGTCTTTTTTTAAGCAGTCATTTTTAAAAATAATTGAGAACTTGCAATGGATGTTGGAAATTCCCAGAAGACCTGTAGCATGAGTAACCCTACGAATGTCTGCTAAATTGTCTTGAACTCTTTCCTAAACAATCTCTAAGAGCATTTAAACCGAAGCAATCTATTATTCAGTGCTCCCCTGAGGGAAAAAGAATCAATATGCTGCATCTGATGACTTCTGCAACTATCAGAAAAAGTTGCCATAAAGAGAAACTATGCCACAGTGAGCATGACTATGGCTCCTGCAATCATAAAAATGTAGTAGTGATGTCCTCTCTTAGATGATAAACTAAATACAGATGGAACATGCCAATCCTGCACATATTGTGAGAAGACATACAGTAGTCCCCACTGATAATTCATCTATGTTGAGAGAAAGTCAGTATAGTATCAATAGAAATGGTTGATATTAGCTGAGCACCAGGAATGATGCAACATCTTGAGTAATTATTAATGCTTTCTTTTTGAAAAAATAGTTATTGTAAACCCATTTTACAGATTACCAAGCAGTTTTGAGAAAGATTAAGCAAAATATCCAGTCTATATCTTCAATAAGTGACAAGCCAGAATATGCACACAGATGTGTCTTATCGGAAAGTTCACCTTTCCCCATTGTGATGTATTATTTCCATCTATAAACTTCAACACAATCTGATATGAAAGTTAACAATTGTTAAAAAATACATGCTTAGTTATATAAAGGGACTTCCCAGGTGGCTCAGTAGTAAAAGAATACACCTCCAATGCAATTGATGGAGATTTGATCACTGGGTCAGGAAGATCCCCTGGAGAAGTAAATGGCAACCCAACCCATGGACAGAGGAGCCTGGTGCACCACAGTCCATGGGGTCGCAAAGAGTCAGACATGACTGAGCACACACTTTAATTTTTAGTTACATAAAAGCAATAATAGTCATACAAAAGGGCTTTTGAGAGATCAGGCCATTTGTCTACAGGGGAAGGTCTTTTCCTTGCCATCTCAGCAAGAGCTAAACAATCACTGACTGTAGAAAGCACACACACATACTGTACAAGCACAATGCATAATGTTACACAGACATGCACACACAGTACACACACACAGCACACATACCCAAACCCACACACATACTGCGTTTATTCTGCTATTAAAATTAAACTTTATAATCGTCTTTGATGTGAAAATACATCCTGGAACAGGTATTAACACAATTAGGAAATGAAAGTATCACGTGCATGATGGCCCTTGAAACCTGCCCTGTCTAAAGAAGTGTTTGTGGCCAAGATAAGTAAACGTGCTGCAGACATTAGAGAGGGCATAATAGAAGATTGTGAACAGTGAACTTTTATGAAATGAGTAAATACAATGAAAGAAAAGATAATTAAACTGACACTGGTTTGTCTTTACAAACCCTGTTACAACAAAGCAAACCAACAAACCAAAACTCCAGGCTCAGATAGCCTCATTGAGGTAATATTCAGTCAAATCATAAAAAATAATTTCTATCTTATTTTGACTCTTTCTGAAATTCAAAGAAAAGATAATATTTTAATAAATTTTAATGAGGCTAGCTACTCTGATAATCAATACTATGAGAACAAAGGAAAACCACTGACCAAAATTCCCCAAAATATATATGTTGAACCAAATCCAACAATATACAAAAATATAATAGATTTGACTCAATAAAGCAATCAAATTTATTCTGGTAATACAGTATGGGTTTAACATGTAAAAAATCAATGTAATTTATCATATTTGTAGAAAAAACAATGAACGTCTCTTTAAAGAAAGGAAAAACATTTGAAAAATTCAATAACTTTAATGTAAACTAGTAATAGAATCTTTCTAAACTTGACAAAGGGCGTCTATGAAAAGTTTTGGGGCTATCATCTAACTAGGTGCTGCTGCTACTGCTAAGTCATTTCAGTCGTGTTTGACTCTGTGCGACCCCAGAGACAGCAGCCCACCAGGCTCCCTTTTTTTTTTACCTTGGCTCTTCTCTTTTAGTATTTAAATGCACATGCTAAGTTCTTGTGGTCAGGATCATAACCATTTTCTTTGTCTCACTGAAGTAGGATAATGTAGTTTTTTACTGTTTCAATCGCATAAAATGTGTTGAAGTTTGCTTTATAGCCTACCGTATGATCTAGCCTGGAGACCATTCAGTGTGCACCTGAATGTGTGTTCTGTACTTTTGAAGAAGTATCCAGTAGATATGTTAGGTCTAGTTGACCGACAGTTTTGTTCAAGTCTTCTATGTCATGATTAATTTTCTGCCTGGTTTTTCTATCCATGACTGAAATATGAGTGTTGAAGTTTTCTATGATTATTATTGACTTGTTTATTTATGTCCCTAATTCTGCTAGCTCTTGCTTCATGTATTTTGGGCTTCCGTTGTTAAATCTGTATAGGTTTAGAATTTCTTAATTGAATGATTTATCATTATGAAATATCCTTCTTTGTTTGTACACTTTTTACTCAGCTTCTTTTGTCTTGTATTAGTGCAGCTACTTCAGCTTTCCTTTGGTTACTTCAGTTATGTCTGAGTCTTGTGATCCTGTGGATGGTAGCCCACCAGGCTGGGATCCTTCAGGCAAGACTCTGGGATGGGTTGCCATGTCCTCCCCGAGGGGACCTTCCCCACCCAGGGATCTAGCCCATCTTCCTTACGGCTCCTGCTTTGGCAGGCAGGTTGTTTTTTTTTACCCCTAGTGCCATCTGGTGGTGTGGCACAAGCAGTGCCACATACGGCTTGTGTAGTACCTCTTCAGTCACTATATTACTTTTAATCTATTTGCATCTTTTGCAGACAGCATACGGTTGAGTCACTTTATTTGTGTATCTATTCTGCCAATCTCTAAACAACTTCATTCATTTACATTTAATGTAGCTATTGAGAAGGTATAATTTACATCTATCCTTTTGCTTTTTGTTTCCATTTTCCATATGTATATATATAAATATATATTATATATATATTGATGTCTACTTTGTTCCTCATTCCCCTATCACTTCTTTATCTTCTGTTAAACAGATATTTTCTAGTGCAATTTTTATTCTGTTGCTTCTTGCACTAGTTGCTTTTTGAGTTATTTTTTAGTGGTTGCTCTGGGCAGTACAATTGACAACTTAAATAGTCTGTCTGGATTAATGTCAAGTTAAGAAAGCTGAGTGCCGAAGAATTGATGCTTTTGATCTGTGGTATTGGAGAAGACTCTTGAGAGTCCCTTGGACTGCAAGGAGATCCAACCAGTCCATTCTGAAGGGAGATCAGCCCAGGGATTTCTTTGGAAGGAATGATGCTAAAGCTGAAACTCCAGTACTTTGGGCACCTCATGCGCAGAGTTGACTCATTGGAAAAGACTCTGATGCTGGGAAGGATTAGGGGCAGGAGGAAAAGGGGGTGACAGAAGATAAGATGGCTGGATGGCATCACGGACTCGATGGACGTGAGTTTGAGTGAACTCCGGGAAATGGTGATGGACAGGGAGGCCTGGTGTGCTGCGATTCATGGAGTTGCGAAGAGTCAGACATGACTTCGTGACTGAACTGAATTGAATTTCAATAGTATACAAAAACTTTGTTCCAATATAGCTTCATTCCCTCCTTCATTTGAATTACATCTTCATACATGATAAGCTAAAGATTCACAGTTTTATAATTATTGATTTACAATGTTATCTCAAGCCCAATAGGAGAAGAAAATAATTGCAAACAAAAATACATTTATACTCTCTTCTATATTTACATACATAATTATTTTTATCTCTGTGTGAACTCAAGTTACTGGCATTTGATTCTGCCTCTGTAATTACCATTTGCTGTTTATGTCCTCATACTAGACTGACTCATTATCATCTAATATTAATTATTTTAAGTTCTTTTTGAAGAATGTCAAAGAATAAAAGGTAGCAGAAGAGAATGTGATAAGAATAGGAACGAGTAATTCTTTCAAAATTTTAATCCTTGAGTTAGCTGCTTAGTCATGTCTGACTGTTTTTGAACCCATGGAGGAGCCAGCCAGGCTCCTGTCTCCATGAGATTTCCCAGGCAAATATACTGGAGTGGGTTGCCATTCCCTTTTCCGGGGGTTCTTTCCAATCCACGGATCAAACTCACATCTACAGTGTCTCCCAGATTCTTTACCCACTTAGTCATCAGGGAAGGCCCATGGAAATTCAGTTCCAGACTCGAGTATCAGTACAGTTCATTCCTAGTTGCTCACACAGTCCCAGATACATGATAGGTTGTCAGTAAATACGTGTGGGATGAATTGGCATGAGTTCATATAAGACTGAAGTGTTGAATTATATTAGAGCTAGAACTGAAAAAATGTTGCCAGATGCACAAGAGTGAAGATTTAGTGAGTATTAGAAAGAGGAGTTCTAGAGTCTGTAGAATTTCTAAACTGACTGAATTCTCTGAGTCACATTGTCAAAGAGAATATTTAAACCTTGTTTAGAGCAAAGCATTGGATAGTCTTTTAATGAGGCTTAAAATCCTTGAGAAGTTCAGACAAGGACAAACACTTTGTTCCCTACTAAACTAACACTTAGAAATTTCAAAGAATGTAACAGATTCCATACATCTCTATAATTTTGAGCAAATAGGACAAGACCTCTGTTTAATTGTCCATTTGGTGTGGCCTATGGCACACATAATGCCTTGGAACTCTGTTTATAGACACTCACAGTTGGAATTTGAGAAATACTCAAGAAGAATTCTACATAATCACCACCTGAGGTTAATTTGCTTCGTCATCATTGCTAACGTGAGCTCAGATGAACTCATTGTTTTCCACGGCAATCTGTTTGTAAATGTTTTTAGTTTCACAGCCCAAGCGTTTTATTGTAAATCTTCTGGATCATGTGGCTTATATTAAACAGGATGATTCATTAAAAAAAAGTGGACTTTTTCTAAATCTGCAATATAATTTTGAACTTACTTTAGAGTTTGAGAAATGGAGAACTATAATGAAGATGTAAACTGGTTGGGATTTGACAGTTATATAATTATTTAATAAGCATTCAAAAATGAGTATTTTTGAATACATTTTTGTGTAAGCTAACATGTTAAGTGTTGGGAAGATGATGAGCAAAATAGATTCATGTACATATAAGAAATCTGGAAGTTGTGTCATTCTGTAAATAAATAAATAAACAAATATAAGCATCTATTATATTTAATGCATACTAACAAGTAAAAATAGGAAAGTAGGAATGCACTTAACACTGGGAATATTTCTCGTTAAAATGTCAACCTAAATCTACAATATTTTATGCCTACATGCTCACCAATGTGTTTTCTAATTTTTCTGTGAACTTTGTCCTCAGTGACTGAACAATGGATTCCCTTCTTTGCTCATCTATCAAAACTCTCCCAGCACTTTCCCTCTTTCTTCCACTAACTTTTTTCTTATAAAGTACTTATTGAGCAACTGGAATGTGCTAAGCAGGTTCTAGTTGTTGGGCTATAAGATGAAGACTAGTCTGTACACTCTCTGTCTTAGTAGATTAGAACAGACAGACAAAAAATCATTATCATGTTACTTGAAAGTGCTATGAGAGGTCTAGCTAAGGAAGCAGTCACAAACATCAATTCAAAACATGCTTTTTATTTTAGAAATGTAAGCAGAGTGAGTTGAAAGGCCAAATAACAGCATATACTATGAAGATATTTTATTTAAAGAGCACTTTTCATGCTTGAGGCACTTGAACGGATCCATCTAAGTGTACTGACTCTGTGAGCTAGATGCTATGCATCCTGCTTGGCACAGAAATTTAAGTAATTGACAGAATTCATGCATGTGCTAAACTGAAGGGTCAGGATTTAAACTGATGCAGTCTGGACCTTCAGTCTGCATTTTTAACTTCTGTATTATATCAGCTCTGGTCATTTACTGGCACAGCTTGTAAGGAGATCTCCATTTGTTCAAGCTTAACCACATGACTTGTCTGAGCCAATGAAAAGTGAGGAGACTTAGCATATGCCAGTTCAAAGCAAACATTTTCAAAGAATTTGCATGTTTCTTCCAGCTCTCTTGCCCTTTCCCTGGATCCCAAAACGGCACGCCCAGGGGAATGCTGTTCCTTTGGATGAAGTTCTGAACCGAGAAGACCACGGGAGCACAGTCATTGTCATCCTCACCCTTGATATAGAACATAAATGAGATAAGCTATCGCAAGCCGCATACCTTGGGCTTTTTCACAGCAGAATAACTGAGCAAAAATGGAACAGTTTGACAACACTTTCCAGAAAGTGGGGTACAAAAGGAAAAGACACTAAAATATTTGCAGTTGACTTCATGGCCAAGTGGAGAGTGTTGAGGAAACTATCTGTAGGATCTGGAAAATCACCATTCATGGCTTACAGTGATACACATTTGTTATTTTAATTGCAAAGACTGGGGAACAGAATGCATTTATAAGGTCAGAAATGAATTGATTTAAAAAATTAGAGGAAAAGAAAATATTTGGAGACATACAGGGTTGAAAAAGCAGCTGTTGCTCCTATGAAAGGATAAAAGATGATTGTGAAAATTGCTTTGAATAATAAAGGATGAAGCAGATCCAAATTAAAACTCATATTCACCCTCAAATAAAAGTTTTTATGAAATCTTTTTAGTGAGGAAAGTGGCCCAGTACATTCTTTCAGTTGGATAAAATATGTCAAAGCAAACAGACTAAGAACACGGTTTTCCACAAACTCAAAATTTAGGAAAAGAGACAGATACATTTCTGAGAAATGTGGCATTTTAAGAAACAATTTGCAAGTATAAGAAGCTGAGTTATATCCTTTGTCTGTCCCTTTATGAACCACTACATGTTCCTTGATTTCTTTCAACTCATCAAATTTCAGCTTAAACGTTACCTGGTCTGAATTAGATCTACCTCCACTAAGCTTTCCTCTGATCTCTTGTGGCTTATACTTATTAAGGTGATTTTTATCCTGCAACTGACTGTTTCCTTCTTCTAGGCTATGAATTCATCAGTGCCACAGACTGGAACTTTTATCAGACATACATGTGAAAGAAATGCAACCATCTGATGAGTGAATCACTGAGTGAATGAATACAGAGCAAAATTATATAACAAATTTCAGTACTCTCAAATCAGCATTAGAAACAATTTCTAAAATTCTCAATTTTGCCTGATTCTTCTAAACAAAATAAAATCTTTGAAGCTGGAGATTTACCCACATAATAAAAATGCATTATATAAATATTTGCTTTCAGTCTCAGGAAATTTTAAAGGAATTTTTATTTCTCATAAAAAGTAAAATGTATAACGTTAGTTCTAGATTTAAAAAAATCAAATCAATTAATCACAGAGGTTTAAAATTTAGCCATTAAGGCAGTTCATAAAATAACATTTCCTAAATATCACCCTTCAAAATGCCTAGACCAGGCAAGAAGATTGAATGGGTAGCCGTCCCCTTCTCCAGGGGAATCTTCCCAACCTGGGATTGAACTTGGGTCTCCTGCATTGCAGGCAGATTCTTTACCCTCTGAGCCACTAGGCAAGCCCATTTTCATGACTAGGTCTTCATTATTTAGTGGAAAATGTTATTAGAAGAACACACAGTCCTAAACACATTATATTGGTTCAATTCACTCAAATTTTGCTTTCAAGGACATTATAAAAAAAAAAACACACAAGAAAAGTATTTGAAATTACTTACTTGTCTGCACCAGAGTTTACGAAATATTTGTAGATAGGCCAACACCATAAGACACAGTGGCGCCATGTACGTCACCAGGAAGAAACAGATGTGATACATCTTGGGGTAAATTTCACCTGGAATGAAAGTCAAAATAATAAAGTCTTATGTTATAATTCATAGAATTTTTAATG
>SJYC01048103.1:0-12082 GCA_006408675.1 Madoqua kirkii | reverse complement strand
GGTGATGTCCATGTGTAGAGTCTTCTCTTGTGTTGTTGGAAGAGGGTGTTTGCTATGACCAGTGCATTTTTTTGGCAAAACTCTATTAGCCTTTGCTCTGCTTCTTTCCGTACTCAAGGTCAATTTTGCCTGTCACTCCAGGTGTTTCTTGACTTCCTACTTTAACATTCCAGTCCCCTATAATAAAAGGACATCTTTTTTGCGTGTTAGTTCTAAAAGGTTTTGTAGGTCTTCATAGAACCGTTCAACTTCAGCCTCTTCAGTGTTACTCATTGGGGCCTAGGCTTCGATTACCGTAATAGTGAATGGTTTGCCTTGGAAATGAACAGAGATCATTCTGTCGTTTTTGAGATTGCATTCAAGTACTGCATTTCGGAGTCTTGTGGACCATGATGGCTACTCCGTTTCTTCTGAGGGATTCCTGCCCACAGTAGTAGATATAATGGTCATCTGAATGACATTCACCCATTCCAGGCCATTTTATTTTGCAGATTCCTAGAATGTCAATGTTCACTCTTGCCATCTCCTTCCTGTTTGACCACTTCCAATTTGCCTTGATTCATGAACCTGACATTCCAGGTTCCTATGCAATATTGCCCTTTACAGCATCAGACCTTGCTTCTATCACCAGTCACATCCACAACTGGGTATTGTTTTTGCTTTAGCTCCATCGCTTCATTCTTTCTGGAGTTGTTTCTCCACTGATCTCCAGTAGCATATTGGGCACCTGCCGACCCGGGGCGTTCCCCTTTCAGTATCCTATCTTTTTGCCTTTTCGTACTGTTCATGGTGTTCTCAAGGCAACAATACTGAAGTGGTTTGCCATTGCCTTCTCCAGTGGACCACATTCTGTCAGTCCTCTCCACCATGGCCCTCCTGTCTTGGGTGGCCCCATATGGCATGGCTTAATTTCATTGAGTTAGACAAGGCTGTGGTCCATGTGATCAGATTGGCTAGTTTTCTGTGATCATGGTTTCAGTGTGTCTGCCCCCTGATGCTCTCTTGCAACACTTACCGTCTTACTTGAGTCTCTCTTACCTTGGACGTGAGGTATCTCTTCATGGCGCCTCCAGCAAAGTGCAGCCGCTGCTCCTTACCTTGGACAAGGGGAATCTCCTCTCAGCCGCCCCTCCTGACCTTGAACGTGGAGTAGCTCCTCTGGGCCCTCCTGCGCCCGCACAGCCGCTGTTCTTTGGATGTGGGGTTACTCCTCTCAGCTGCCTCCCCTGACCTCCAGTGTCCTCAATAGACCGTAGTAAATAAATAGTTTTATGGATGAACAGTTTTAAGTACCCAGAAAAAAATGGATATACGTTAAATACCCAGAAAACAGAAATGTCTTTCTGATTTTGTCTTTTATATATTCAT
This sequence comes from Madoqua kirkii, assembly GCA_006408675.1. Lineage (NCBI taxonomy): Eukaryota > Metazoa > Chordata > Mammalia > Artiodactyla > Bovidae > Madoqua > Madoqua kirkii. The sequence goes on along the minus strand of SJYC01048103.1, from coordinate 10,714 downwards.
CCTTCTCATTTCTTCCTGGAAAAATAAAACAAAATGGTAAACCTCATTTGATCAGTGTATGTAGGATATATAATGCTAATCTTCAGAGGAATTACAAGGGAAGCTAAAGGAAGTTATTTTTCCATAAAGAGCTTACTATTTAACTTATGGTGTTAAGTTTCTTGCATTTATTTGAGTGCAGGTGTGATGTGAACTTTTTGTAATAAAGAATGGACTGGCAAAGACGTAAACTGGGATATTTTAGATGGCTCTCTTATTCCCTCTTCACATATAAAACACAGCTCTCTTTCCAAGTAAACTGGTCAGTTTTTTTGTTTGGAAATTATTCAGTGTATAAGGAAACCTCTTTGGGAATTATTTTAATATGGGCTAGAAAGAGAAAAATATTGATCCAAACTATTATACCTTAAGAATATGTTTTAGTGTTTATCTCAAGTCACTATTTTGATTTAAAGGAAATCTTTGATTAAACTGGCAGTTAGCAATGTAAATTTGTCATATTTGCATAAACCACATTGCTCCAATAACGAAAAGGGAGGATTGGACTTAGACACTTTGGCCTAGACTCGTAAAATAATTTGTTGCTGCTCTAAAGAGTCTTTTTAAAGGTGAACCAATTAAGCTGTGTACAGATTTAGCTAGTTATCCAAATATATTATTTATAATCAGCCAGTTTGAGCTTTTTTTCTGAATATACTATCATATTTATGAGGTTCTGATTGCATAGTTGTAATGGGGGTAACTTTCACTTCTTATTATCATTTTCATAATAGAAGCTAAAATCTCCCAGCTTGACATACTATTTCTTAAACTTCATTTAAAAAGATAGGATAATGGGAAGAATCAGCAGTTGCGTAGCTTAATTATCATAAAATATATAGGGAGGAGATGAGGAGCTCTATTTAATATGATAGATGGTTTAAATTTTTTGTACAAATCAGCCACTCAAGTATCTGCTAAATGGATAGGCTTCCATTGGTTTTGAGTACATTTTTGTGATCTAGTTTACTTCTCTTTTTTTTTAGAATAAATTTAAACATCTGATCTCCTTCTAGATATTATATCTTTACCCAGTATATATCTTCAGTTTAACTGAAGAATTTGAAATGCTTTCTTAAAATCATGAATTTTTATTTCCTAAAATTGATTGTGATATAATCGCAAAGATGATCATTCACAGTGAAGGCTAGTAATACTTTTTAAGTGGATAATAACAAATTGCTCACTCTCGTTGCTTTTGCGACTTTTGGTTTTTGTATATTGTTTTGTCCTCCAAGGTAAAATGAGAGAGTACGCATATTGTAAAAACCAAGATCATCACTCTTTCACTGCCTATCACCCTGTTTATGCTTAACCAAGCATTTATTTATTAGTTCTTAATGGTAAGGGCTACAAGGTTACTACACCTGAGAGAAAAATCTGTAAGACAGGCTTTCTAATTAATCACTGGGAGGGTTCAGAAAGGTCTAGCTATTTCTGTAAACCGAAGCATTTATGCACTGTATTGCGAATGTTGATCATGAAAATGGAAAGTAGTGTTATATTTCCCTGCATTTCTGTACTTCCATTAGGAATAATGAACCCTTTTTGTGTTTCTGTGTGTACACATGGACACCATCATTAAAACCAGGGCCTCTGTTCACCTGAGGACAGATCACGAGGCCAGTTCTGAGAAAACAGAACAATGGTACCAGCATGTTAGGGACGATGCTGAAATGCCACCCATGAAGCTCTGAAGACCATTCTCAAAACAAAAGGTTCCACGACAGAGCAGTCAAGAGCCACAGACCCTGTTCGGCAGGAGTTCTCATATCCAGTGCCATCTGCGACTAGTGAAGTGAGCTGGAGCCCTGTTTCATATACTTTTACTAAGTTCACAAACAAAAACTGCAATGAAATTTGGATCTTGCTTCAGGTGAAATCATAGCTGGTTGACAGTCCCGAGGCTCTTTCCCACAGTTTCCCTGGTTCGCTGGGTTGCGATAGCGTTAAGAAAAAATGGCACCAACGCATGCTGTATTTGCAAGAGTGCTTGGGATCCCACACTTCTCTCCCCAGTCCCTGGCACGCATTTTGTTGTATTTCCCAGTGCAGAAGCCTCTGCAGCCAGTGGCAAAAAGCACCACAGGTCTTAGCAGCTTCTTCCTCCTGTCTCTAGCGAGGCCTCTGACACTGGCAGAGGTCAACACCTTGGGCACACTGCTGGCATAATTTCTTTCGTCAGCACAGTAGCGTTCATTTCTTGAGCCTGGCATGTGCAAGCAGTGCACAGAAATGTGTCCTCTCTCGGCCTGTGTTCATGTACCTCAAATGCAGCAGGCCAGGCCAGGCCACCACATCCTCTAACTCACACCATCCCTGTGATGGTTCTCTTCTCTCCCACCCACCCCCCATCTTTCTTCATTTCTTCCCTCCTAACATTCATATGTTAGTGCAAAGAGAGGCAACAAACGGTACTCTTCAGTGTTCAGCAGCTCTGTAAATGCTGGCCCGTCCCTGGCAATGCTAAGGACACAGCTGTGAGCCCTACTGGTGGTTCAGTGGCTGAGTCGTGTCTAACTCTTGTGACTCCATGGACTGAAGCTCGCCAGGCTTCTCTGTCCATAGGATTTTCCAGGCAAGAATGCTAGAGTGGGTTGCCATTTCCTTCTCCAAGAGATCTTCCTGACCCAGGGATCGAACCCCGGTCTCCTGCACTGCAGGCAGATTCTTTACTGACTGAGCCACCAGGGAAGCCCCGTGGGCCCCACTGCACTTTACTAAAGAAAAGCAACCCACCGAGGGCTGCTGCTGTCCGTCCTTGTACTATCTGCCAAAGCCTCCGTGGATCGCCCTTAGAGTGACTCGCTCCCTCCACTTCAGCCAAAGAAGCTTCCCTCTTTAGGCTTTACGTGATCATGCTTCCACAAAACACTTTTTATGCAAATGTGCTATAGTTCAATTTAAAAAAAAAAAACTCTAAAAATTTGAAGAAATTAATCAGGTCCTGATACATATGTTCAAATTCTACATTTCTGGGGAAATAGGAACTCTATGGAATGATAGAAATGTGCTCTTTCAGTGGGGAAAATAGCAGAGGAGAACAAATCAAGGAGAAGTAAAGTTTCTATAACAGGGAGCAGAAAGACAAGAGATAGAAATATATGAGTTGTACAGGTGTTGGAATTTTTTTTTTTTGAGGTATAGCTGACTTATAACATTGTGTTAATTTCCACTGTACAGCAAAGTGATTCAGATTATATACTATGCTAAGTCGCTTCAGTCCTGTCTGACTCTTTTGACCCCATCAGTTGTAGCCCACCTGGCACCTCTGTCCATGGGATTCTCCAGGCAAGGATACTGGAGTGGGTTGCCATGCCCTCCTCTAGGGGACCTTTCTGACTCAGAATCGAACTTGCATCTCTTATGTCTCCTGCATTGGCAGGTGGGTTCTTTAACAGCTGAGCTACTACGGAAGCCCTGCTGGATCCTATAGCAAGTCTGTTTTTTAGTTTTTTGAGGAATCTCCAAACTATATTCCATAGTGGCTGTACCAATTTACACTCCCACCAACGGTGTAGGAAGGTTCCCTTTCCTCCATGCCCTCTTGAGCGTTTGTTATCTGTAGATTTTCTAACGATGGCCATTTTTACCGGTGTGAGGTGGCACCGCATTGTAGTTCTGATTCGCATGTCTCTAATAACTAGTGATGCTGAGTGTCTTTCCATGTGCCATTGGCCATCTGTATATCTTCTTTGGAGAAATATCTGTTGAGCTCTTCTGCCCATTTTTTGATTTGTTCTGTTGATTATTGTTGTTGGGTTATATGAACTGTTTATGCCCTTGTTGGACACATTGTTTGCACATATCTCTTCCTAGTTCATAGGCTGTCTTTTCATTTTCTTTATGGTTTCTTTTGTGGTACAAAAGCTTGTAAGTTTGATTAAGTTCCATGTATTTATTTTTGCTTCTAGTTCTATTGCCTTGGAAATCTGACCTGAGAAAATATTGGTATGATTTATGTCAGAAAATGTTTTGCTCACATTCCGTCTTGAGTTTATTTTTGTGTATGGTGTAATGGTGTGTTCTAACTTCATTGATTCACATGTGGCTGTCCACATTTCCTAACACCGCTTGCTGCAGAGAATTTTTCCCAATATATATTCTTGCCTCCTATGCTGAAGGTTAATTGACCTTAAGTGTGTGGTTTATTTCTGGGCTCTCTATTCTGTACCATTGATCTATATGCTTGTTTTGGGGCCAATATCACACTGTTTTGATTCCCGTGGCTTTGTAGTACTGCCTGAAGTCTGGGAGGATTATGCCTCCTTCGTGGTTCTACAATAGAATTTATTTGATTTTTAATAGAAATCATTGATACTTCATTTCTGTATTCATTTATTTATGCCTTATTTTGTTCAGAATAGGATTTAAAATAATAGTTATACATATGCTCCAGATTATAACCCAGATTATTTCATAGGGAAAAGAAATAAAACTCAGGAATTTAGAAAATTAGTTTAAAGAAGTTAGGTTCTGTCAGCAGAGAGTGGAAAGATTATTGATTTGTCTTCAGACAGAAATGGATATGAGTTTTTCCTCTGCCACTTTGCCCTAGTAGGACTTTGAGTAACTCACTTCATCTCTCTTAATTTCAGTATTTTTATCTCTAATCTGGAAAATATAATTAGACCCCACAGAGTTATGAGGATTTGACAAAATGATGGAGTTCAGACAGTACTCCAGTAGCTGACCTATAACATATACTCACCTAAGATTAGCTTAGGACCCAGATGACTACATGGCGGGAAAAAAAAAAAAGCAAGACAGAATTGATTAAATGTTATATTTTGTGGCATAGACATTAAACATGAAGGAGTTGAGAATCCCTGAGAGCTGAGCTAATCAGAGAGGATTTTGCAGAAATGTAAGAACATCTAGAACTGACTCATTGGAAAAGACCGTGATGCTGGGAAAGATTGAAGGCAGGAGGAGAAGGGGACAACAGAGGATGAAATGGTTGGATGGCATCACCAACTCAATGGATGTGAGTCTGAGCAAGCTCCAGGAGTTGGTGATGGACAGGGAAGCCTGGCATGCTGCAGTCCGTGGGGTCGCAAACAGTCGGACACAACAACTGAGCAACTGAACTGAACTGAATAAGGTCTAGAAATATGCAGAGGATTAAGAATGTGTCTTACATAGTCCATTTGGGCTGCTATAACAAAATGCCACAAACTGAATGGTTAATAAACACAAAATTTTTCTTCTCACAGTTGTGGAGGCTGAGGAGTTTGAGGTCATGACACCGGCAGACTTGGTGTCTAATAGGAACACACGTCCTAATTTACAGGGGGCTGTCTTTTCACTGTGCCTTCACAGAGTGGAAAGTACAAGGGAGTTCTCCAGAGTCTCTTCAACAAGGGCACTAATTCCGTTCACGAGGGCTCCACTCTTAGGACCTGATTGCAAACAACCCACCTCCAGATAGCATCCCACTGGGGATGTCGGACGGAGGCAAGAGGGGATGAAGCCACTGAGCTCCAGGTTATCCCTCCACAGCCTGACAGTAACAGGAGAGGAAGGCAGAAGACGGGTTTGGAGAGAGACAGTTCACTTGGCTTTGGATTTCAAGATTTGAGGCAACATGATATCTCAGTGAGGATACATCTCTTGCTGCTAGACATGGGGTCAAGGCATTCTGAAGAGGCTAGAGATCCAGAGGACATCATCTCACAGCGATAGTTAAACCTAATGAGCTCTCAACAACAGGAGGGAGCACAGGCCAACAGCCAAACATGGACAGCACATGATCCAGTTTTAGAAGGAGAAACAGCTCGATTAAAAAAAAAAAAACCACCAAGGGGGTGGTCAAAGTTTTAGGAGAAAAGCTAGACTGGTGGTGTGTATAACAGTGTTCAGCAACAAGAGGAGATGGTCTCTGAACAGCTGCCTCCTTCCTTAGAAGAATGGAACCTGAGTATCTAATGGGGGTCCCGAGAGAAGAACCACTGTCTGGGGAGGGCCACTGACGAGCTGTCCCGCCTCTGCTGGTTTGCCTTGCCATTGGATTTGCTTGTGCCAGTTGGTCACCTTTCTGTTCCTTCCTGACTCCTGCTTCTCTAGCCTTATCACTCCTAGACCCAAACAATACCTTTTCCAGTGCTTTGGCCCCAAATGACCCATTTTAATTTGCGCTGAGAACATTTGGGGCAGGCTAAATTTTTTGAGTCTTTAACAAAGTGCTAAGAGACAGCCAAAGAAAATACCCAGGAGGCAGTCCAGAGCACGGACTCACCAGCACCAGACTCCCTTTCAGACCAGCCTCTCCCATTTAGGAGCTTCAGAGGAGCTTCCTGCTGCTGCTGCTGCTGCTGCTAAGTCACTTCAGTCGTGTCCGACTCTGTGTGACCCCATAAACGGCAGCCCACCAGGCTCCCCTGTCCCTGGGATTCTCCAGGCAAGAACACTGGAGTGGGTCAGAGGAGCTTCCCAATCTATGCCAATTACTCAGTTTCTCTCTGTGTAGGTTTTCTCGTCTGAAAAATAATGGGGAATAATAGCAGTGCATATTTCGTAGCGTTGTGGTGAGAAGTAGGTGTAACATGCTTAAAGCTCTTGGTTGAATGCCTGGCATACTTGAAGCGCCACATAAGTATTTGCAACTAAACAAGCCCAGAAGACAAAGAACTGAACGAGCAGTAGGCACAATGTTTGAAAGTTTACTGGAGCTAGCTCGGCCGTTTACTAGCTATGTGACTTTCGGCAAATGATTTCAGTTCTCTGGACCTCCATTTCTTCAGTTAAAAAATGTGGCTGCAATACTAACAACTTTGATTGTGAGGACTGAAAGAATCAGTACGTGTAAAGTGTTTCATAAGGACTTAATAATTAACAGACATTATTTTTTTTTAAATTGAAGGATCATTGCTTTACAGAACTTTGTTGTTTCCTGTCAAACCTCAACATGAACCAGCCATAAGTATACATATGTGCCCTCCCATATCCCTCCCCACCCCACCCCTCTAGGTTGATACAGAGCCCCTGTTTGAGTCTCCTGGGCTATCTATTTTGCATATGGTAAGCTGAAACTCCAATACTTTGGCCACATGATGCAAAGAGTTGAGTCATTGGAAAAGACCCTGATGCTGGGAGGGATTGAGGGCAAGAGGAGAATGGGCCACAGAGGATGAGATGGCTGAATGGCATCACTGACTCAGTGGACATGGGTTTGGGTGACCTCCAGGAGTTGGTGATGGACAGGGAGGCCTGGTGTGCTGCGGTTCATGGAGTCACAAAAAGTCGGGCACGACTGAGCGACTGAACTGAACTGAACTAAACTGAATGTAAGTTTCCATATTACTCTTTCCTTACATCTCACCCTCTCTTCCCCTCTCCCATGTCCATAAGTCTAGTCTCTATGTCTAACAGACATTATTATTAGCTCTGTGGCTTACCAATGCAGCATTCTGATCACCAAGGATCACAGGGGCTGTTCCATTTTATACCTAATACAGGCAAAGAAAGTCACCACCTCTCCCGGGGCATGACAGGTCACAATAACAGACAGAGACTTTTTCACATCCTTACCTCTTCAGAGTCAGGAGCCAGATGAATGGACCACCCTTTCTCTCACCTCCCTGAGCCTGCTCACATTTCCTCTCTAGTCTATCCTTTTCTGTGATGACTATGTGCAGATTTCACCCTTCAGGTTAGTCTCAAATCAACTGGGGGTGGGAAGGGAGCTTTCTCTTAGAATAGGATCCATTTTTAGAATTGTTACCTGAAGTTAGAATTGATAGGACAATAATTTAAGCTCAATGACATTGAAGGTAATACAGTAATAAGGAGAGGAGAGGAAAAAGCAATTTAAGGGTCACATTTCTAAAAGGTCCCTTCTCTAAGAGTCAGGGACAGGGTTAATTCCATAACTAAACATTTTGGAAAGAGACAGAGTAACATAGGTTTTAAGATGAACCACAGATGTAGCACCAGCTCTTATGGCAAAGAGCTAGGGACTTTTCAAGTCAGGGACAGTGCACTTGAGAAGAAGGAAATCTTGCTGTAGCTGGACTCTGGACTCACCTCCATCTGCCCAGAGCCTGCATCTCTTACCCTGATGTCCATGAAGTGGATGGCAGGTAGCTCTGGCCTAATTAACCCATCACCATACAAATGTTCTGCCACCAGCACAGATGAGGTAATGCAGAAAAAGTTCTGGTCAACTGGATAAAAAATTACCTTTATATCCCACCCATTTGGATGCATCTGCTCCAGATACTGTGCAATCACAGCAAGTGTCCATGTGAAGATACTTTAGTCATTTCCTCAAAAATAACAATCTATAAAACATAAATAGTAAATTTCTTTTTACCATAAAAGAAAATTAGATTATCAGAAAGAGAGGCTATAAATCATACATTATATGTCTGAACTTTTTATGTACCATACTAGCTAATCACTCGGCTATCAGGGCACTGGGAAAATTACTATAATATTTTGTGTGGTATGCCCCACATGAATGAAGCCAAGAATATTATAGAAGTGACCTTCACCTTCTGTGATGTCATAGAAAAAAATGACGCTGCCCTAGTAACTTCAGAGGGTTAATGAGTTTCGGAGAACTCACAAGAGGCTGCGATGTCACCGAGTTTTGTTTTTCTTTCCCGTGGGAAGTTGGGCTAATAAAAAATGAAAAACATTTCAAGTAGCTTAGTAAGAAAGAAGAGTTGCATAGAGTTAGAAGGAAACTCTTTAGTGCTGTACCCTTAAAAGGCCTAGTTTTCTTTCTCTGTAAGCTGCAAATCTTATTCTTTTCTTGTGCATCTTTTCCCATTGACTTGGGAATCTTTGAAATGACCATTGTCTTCAAAATCTGCTCTGAAGATGGATTTTTCTTTTTTTCTTTTTTTAAGTTTAGTGATGGACATGAATCCATTTGATCAGACAGGGACCTCTGAAGATAGGGGGACATTTATCTCTATAAAATATGCAGCTTTGTTTGGTCTCACTACTTGGCTCCCCCGTGGGGGTGGAGGTAGAGTTTCCACAGTCATGCTGATTTCAGATGAATAGATGTGCTGGTGTCAAAGACAGGCTGCAGCACTCCACTGGCATCTGGGGTACAGAAGGCTGAATCTTCTGAATAGAGCCATTGATGATTACATTTTGGGGAAACTTAATCATAGAGTAATTAGGCTTTAATTCTTACAAAAACTTACAATTAATTGGATCTTTTATACAACTTTTTTTGTTTGATTTAAAGTACCATGTAGGTTAGTTATAGAAACTTAATTTAAATATGGATTTAATTAGAATTGTTTTATGATTTTAATGAGTCTTAAAAGTCTTTTGATGAGCAGCCTGTATAATTATGGTATTTAAAATGATTGGCTAAATGCATACTTTTATAATTTACCTTTCTGGAAACTGTATTTTTATGGAGGCTATTTTTTGTATGATGAATTGTTTCATTTTACGTTCAGTTTTTGTGGGAATGGGTACTTATTCCTGCCCCTAATCATTCAAGTGTTTTCTCTCTAGAATGAAATTAAACTTTCATGGAATCAGAAGCATCAGGCAGTAGCCCAATACCACAGTTAAGTTTAATCACAGAAATATTTTTATTTTTACTATAAAGGAGACTGAATCATTGATAACTCTAAAGTGAATCTGAGGATTCACTTTCCTACAATTAGGTACAAATAAGTTACCTGAAGACAAGTTTTTTCCTATAGAAAAAATGTGATTTTAGGCAAAAAGGCTTGAAATTTCTTTTTAAATGAAATGAAATATGGAAATTTCAACTTTATAATGCACTGTCAAAACAACCAGAAATGAGCACTTTCAATAAGCATAAAACATTTTAAATTCGAAAAGAAAACATTAGATATATTCTCCCCTTTGAGTTGGTCCCAGTTCTAACTATAGTAAATCAGATAAGTAGCATTTAATATTTTTTGGCTGAGTATATATTTAATAAGTAATATAAGGGCACATGTTTTTAATTTTCATTTTAATGACATTATTATGTTCTAGCCTTCATATGTTCTATTTTTAGGTTGTATTATTTACATGTGCTTAAAAATCAATGTGCTTTACATATCAAAAGAATATTGGAGAAACACCATATAGTCATTGCAGTAGATGCAGGAAAACATTTGACAAAACCATTTAATGATTAAAAAAAAAACTCTGAGCAAACGAGGAACAAAAGTTAACTTACACAACTTGATTGATAGCTCCTGTGAAAAGCCTACAGCTAACATAATACTCAGAGATCAGGAGTAAGGCAATGATGTCTTTTATTCAACATTTGCTGAAGATTCTAGCCAGCACAATAAGACAAGCAAAGGAAATAAAAGGCACGCAAATGGAAATGGTAAAAGTAAAAATATCCTTAATTGTAATGACATGACATGACATATAAGTAGGTAAAAAAAGAATCCCTAAGAAAGTCACAAAATAGCTATTAAGTCCTATAGTGGAAAACAACCTGATAAAGAATATATATGGAATTTAGAAAGATGGCAACGATAACCCTGTATGCGAGACAGCAAAAGAGACACAGATGTATAGAACAGTCTTTTGGACTCTGTGGGAGAGGGAGAGGGTGGGATGATTTGGGAGAATGGCACTGAAACATGTATAATATCATATATGAAACGAATCACCAGTCCAGGTTCAATGCATAATACTGGATGCTTGGGGCCGGTGCACTGGGATGACCCAGAGG